>KV744944.1:0-75422 GCA_001692735.1 Lepidopterella palustris CBS 459.81
CTCCCCCCCGTCGCCTCACCACCACCACTACCACCTCATCCTCAACCCCCTCCCCACCTTCGACTCTAACCATAACCCTAAAACCCCTCCGCTCCACCCCAACTTCCTCCGCCCTAACTCTCCCATCCCTCCCGCTCACGACGAGTGTCTACGACCTCAAAACCTTATACAGCACGCACACAACCCTCGCGATCCAAAATATTAAACTCCTGTTCCAAAAAAAACCAGTCCCAGATTCGAAGACGGTGAAGGAATTAATCAATGGCGGGTCTGATGTGACGCCCTCGGTGACAGAGGTCGAGTTTAGTGTTATGGTTATAGGGGGCGGAGGCGTAGGAGGAGGTGGAGGAGGAGTTGGAAGGGCAGCGGCATCCACACCGCCCATAATATCGCCGGTAGAAGAAATGCTGCCACCGAAAGTCGCGCAAGGCCCGAGCGGGGCCGAGGAGCTGAAGACGGAGGCTTTTTGGGGGGATCTGAGGGGTTTCTTGGTTCAGAGACTTAGGGATGAGGGAGAGGGAGAGAGGTTGGCGGGGGTTTTTAGGGAGGCGTGGGAGAGGAGTTAGGAAAGTCTCTTTCTATCAGGTCTCTGTTTGGGTAAAGGGTGAGGTAGGAGTGATGAGACGTGTGATTTTGGGCCAGAGGGGCGAATAGGGCTGGATTAATGCCGTTGATATGAATGATTCTGCGGATAAGCGAAAATCTGGCGTTCATGGTGGGGAAGCACAATCATGAAATGTAGAGGTACCAAACGGCTACAGGGATAATAAATGCAACAGAACGAATGGCAGAGATTACCAAAATCGACAAAGTTTCCATTCTCTATAACCCACATCAACATAACTACACCCCGAACGATGCCACACAAAAGCAGATAAAAAAAGGGATTGCCTCAAAAAAAGGGCCATTCCACCCATCGTCATCAGCTCATCAACCCATCAACAGCCTCCTCCCTTCCCAATCAGCCACCACAAAGTTCATATGCCTTCAGCACTGGCTTCATACCACCCCAAGCTTTCATAATTCATAGTTCCAGAAAGAGTCTCTCCACAAACCAATAAATTCTCTGCCTCCATTTGTATTATATAGAGACGAAGCGGGGACTGCTCTAGCGGCCCTTCGACACGCGCGAGATGACGTTGTCGTACTCGATGTCGTCGGCGTCGTTGGCTTGGATGTCGGCGGCGATGCCATTGAGGGCACGCTTGATGGCTTCTTTGGAAGACGAGTACATCATACGGGGCTGGTTGTGGATTAGTATGAGTTGATGGGAGGAGAAGAGTGGTAGGACTTACGTATTGTGCGGCATGATCCGGGCACCAAGAGAAGAAAGTGATTTTATTCCTATACACAATCATCAGATCAGCCTAATCCCTCACATCCACATTCCATGTCTTGCCCTGCGAACGTTCCCACGGAGACAGGGCCCCCAAACTGATATAGAAAAATCTCACCTCTTCCCCTCACCCCCTTCCAATTCATACTGGACATCAAACACTGCATAGCGGCCACCAATGCTCTCATTTCCGCGCCGGTCCTTGCTCTTCGCATTCAATAGTTTGTCGCGGAACACGTCATAGTTGGCCTCTTTGGACGTTTCCTCGACAACAATCTCCTTCCAGTCGTCGCTGATGCGGTAGATGATCCATTTGATGTCTTTCCCGAGCTTGAGCTCGTTGAATGCGCTGATGCACTCGGGTGCTACGGAGACGCTGTGGGCGGGTGTGGGTTAGTGGATTTACTGTACACGTGAGGGGGGTGGTTGTGGGGTTGTGGTAACGGACGGGGATGAGAGGTGGATGAGAGGGAAGGAGAGGTGGGAGGGTATGAGGCCTGCGGGGCCGTGGTTTGTTGTCATTATTGTGCGAGGGTCCTGCCGGGGAAGTAGAAGCACGTACCCAGATTGAGCCTTGACAGAGCAGTGTCAGCACTTCCTCATACACATCAGACAATCCAGCACACTCACCATGGTGTTGTTAAAGGGTCGAGAAAGAAATTAGGTCGAGGATAGGATGGGCCACTCTCTATCAGTTCAGCTGTTGACTATTAGCGTCGTAAGCGTTGTGGCTGAACTCTGCGCCAAGGACAGCGGACACCACAGCGATGTCATCACTCACGGGATGTAGTTCTTTGGATTCGTGTGCTTAACGTGCGATTCGGTGGCAGATGTGGATTGGTGTTGTGCAGAGATGGGGACGTCGATGTTGAGGCTGATTAGGCAGCGGAGGGGCAGGTTTTTGCTTAGTGGGGTCTCCAGCCCTCGTTTCATCGCCATGCATGACGAAGGCTGCCATAACAACAGTCATCAGAGAAGAGACAAATTCACTTCAATCATCCATGTTTCAGTGATTGGATCTTTACTTGTAATTTAAATGCTTTTAAATCTTTCCTTCTTTCCCAGGCCGCTATGTAAACAAATATTTTACACGCTAAAGAGTCCCAAACTAATTTCCGCTCTGCTAAGGCTTTATGAAGACAGGTATGGTGAAGACGAGAGTGGAGTGCGAGCAAACCCAGTATCATGTACAGAAAGACAGCGGAGAGAAATTAAGGTGGGAAAGGGTATACAAGAAGGTCGATATTGATGCAGGTGAGGGGGAGGAATATGGTATCGTAAGTATGGATGCCGCACTTTTTGATTAGAACATGCCACCACCCATGCCACCCATACCGCCCATACCGCCGGCCATACCTCCTGGCGGACCCTTCTCTTCTGGTGCCTCTACTATCGCAACTTCGGTCGTACCGAGGAGCGACGCGACACCGCTAGCGTCTAGAAGGGCAGTGCGAACAACCTTGAAGGGGTCAAGAATACCAGCTGAAATCATGTCCACGTACTCGCCCTTTGCGCTGTCGAAGCCTTTGTTGAAGTCTGCACCAAACTCATCCATGAGCTTCCCAACAATGACACTGCCCTCTGCACCGGCGTTCTCAATGATAGTTCGCGCAGGTCGAGTGATGGCGTTCTTGACGATACTGACACCTAGCTGCTGGTCGAAGTTGGCGGGCTTGACGTTATTGAGAGCATTTGCGGCAGCTTTGAGAAGACCAGTGCCACCACCGGGAAGAATGCCTTCCTCAACCGCAGCACGAGTGGCATTAAGAGCGTCCACTATCCGGTCCTTCTTCTCACCGACTTCGACTTCCGAAGCACCACCGACCTTGATGACTGCGACGCCGCCAGAGAGCTTGGCAAGGCGTTCCTGGAGCTTCTCCTTCTCGTACTCGGAGGTGGTTGGGTCGGCGATAACGCCCCGGATCTGCTCGCACCGCTGAAGGACAGCATCCTTGCTACCCTCGCCGTTGAGAATGACTGTATCTTCCTTCGTGATTGTAATTGAGCCAGTAGATCCAAGCATATCCGCAGTAAGCTTCTCAAGCTTGACGTCGAGCTCGTCGGTAAACACCATACCGTTGGTCAATACCGCAAGGTCACCAAGGATGGACTTCCTGTTGTCCCCGAAGCCGGGAGCCTTGACGGCAGCAACTTGGAGCTGACCACGGAGCTTGTTGAGAATGCAGACAGCGAGAGCTTCGCCATCGATATCTTCAGCGATGATGACAAGGGGTCGGCGGAGTTGCTGGGAGGCCTCAAGAGCCGGAACGATGTCCTGAACAGCTGAGATCTTCTTCTCCGAAAGAAGGATCAGTGGCTTCTCGAACTCAACCTTCTGTGACTTGGTGTCGGTGATGAAGTATGGCGAGATGAAACCACGGTCGAACTTCATGCCTTCCGTAACCTCAAGCTCGTCCTCAGTTGTCTTGCCCTCCTTGACCGTGATGACACCCTCCTTGCCAACCTTCTCCATGGCGTTGGCAAGGAGCGCACCAATATGAGTGTCACCGTTAGCGGAGATTGTGGCGACCTGGGAAATTTCTGCGCTGGTGGTAATATCCCTCTTATTCGCCTGCAGATACTCCACGACAGCCTCCACCGCGGCCTGGGTTCCTCTCCGCAGGTCCATGGGGTTGCAACCGGCAGCAACGTTCTTGACGGTTTCGGAGAAAATGGCGCGGGCAAGGACGGTGGCGGTAGTGGTGCCATCACCGGCAACCTCGTTGGTTTTCGATGCAACATCCTGTAGAAGACGAGCACCTAGGTTTTCAAACTTATCCTTCAGGGTAATGGCTTTGGCAACAGTGACACCATCTTGGAGAATTTGTTAGCTTCATCAATTTCTTCGGCGAAATCAGAGTACATACCCTTTGTGATCTTTGGTGAACCATAACTCGACTCAATCAACACATTTCGACCCTTGGGACCTAGCGTTGTTGCAACAGCCCTTGCGAGTGTCTCGACACCGTTTAGCAGAGCAGCACGTCCCTCGACGCCAAACTTAAGCTCCTATAGAATAAATTGTCAGACACTGTGGCAGGTGGATGTATATGACAAATGAAGACGGCATACCTTGTGCACAAATCTTTGCTGCTGCAGGTTGAAGCTCGACGTTCGCAGCTTGGAGCTCGAAGACAGGACAGATGCCCGCGCTCTGGAAGCTAAAGCTCGCTGCATTGTGATCGTGGTAATTAAAAGAGACAGAGGAAGAGAGAAAGTAAATGCTCCTAGACTCCGTTTGAAAAGACAATTGGGTGGATGGAGATGGGTGTAGAGAAGGATTGGATGATCAAGACTCGGTGTTTAAAAAATTAAACGGGAGCCGGGAGAACAACTGAAGAAAGATCTCGAATGCCTTGGCAAGCCAACCCCCTGAACCGAGGTAGACTCAACGCCACCTACATCTCATAACTTTCTCCATTCCATCTACGCAGGAATTGGTAACATACTTCAACGAGTAGCTTGTTCTTGTCATAATTTGTTTTCTCAAAATTGTGTCATATAGGCTGCAACCATGTGAGTCATGCAACATCCATCAAGGCTATCGTACAGAGATCAAACGAGCCTTAAAATCCAACCATTAAAACAACCGTAACACAAATTCTTCTCTCTCTCTCTCAGTAACACTATAATCAATCCCTTTATTATTTCGTTACAAGTCTTACTCTAGTGACTTAAATTCCATCATTAAGAAAGAATAAAAATCCTCCCTCCTGCGATCCAACCCTTAAGAGTTGGCACGTCCCGCCTCTCCGAGTACCCAACTCCAACTCCAATAAAGCCCCAATGACTCCTTTCTGTCCCTATGTAACAACATAGATCTGTCCCCGTAAGCCCGTTGAATCCTGCTCTACCCTATGATTTGCAGCCGCCGTCATAATGATCGCGCCGGCTGGCTGATTGGTAGTAGCTTGCTTCTGCTGCGCCCTCTGAGTTCCTTCATCTTCCCGGCCTGCCATTTCTGGGGCAGGATTATCAAGAGTGAAATAAAGGAAGTGTTTAGCGACGCCTGCAGGGTTGTGCAGGACAATAGGACCGGGAACAGCAGTGCCGATTGGAAGAAGGCGAGACTCTCGTCCATTGCCCTGAGGTTGTTGCATTACTTTCTGCTCTCCCAAGTCCGCGAGTGGATTAGCCGGTCACGCAACATTTTGAACACCGTTCTGGTTGCCGTCAAGATTGAGCCAAGGAAGCGGATCTTGAGGTGTTTCTATGGCTGTCTGCTGAATCTAAAGCCGTTGCCTTAGGCGTTTCTGAAGCTTTGGTAGCCAAATCCTTGGACCCCGAAACCATAGCACATTCCAGCTTAACCCGCGTCCTCTTCCATGGCCTCCGCGCTCAGCCCGTGGCAAAGGGCTGGGAGAAAAGTTCAGGTGCTTGTCCAGGTACATTTGATATTGGCTAAATGATCGTAAATGTCATTAGCAAAGCTCTTGGACCATAACATATGGAGCAGTATTCCACGCCTAGGTAGCGTATATTTTCTCATGTTTGCGGACTTGGCACACGTTCCATTCCCCAGCAAAATTCTTGGATCATGGCATGCGGAATGGTGGAGAAGGTATGCTGTAAGAATGATGGTGAAGATTCGTCGCAGGAGTGGTCATATAGAGTACACGAGATACTGGGAAAGCCATCGTGGCCGTGTAACAGTATATATCCCGTCCAATGGTCTCGCAGTAAGACTCACCGTACCTCATATCTTGATATGATCCCAAGTGGCCAGAAAAGGAAATCCATCGCCAACCTCAAGAAGTTAGGCAGTTGGAGCAAATGCAATAGTAGTATTATTTGGAACCCTTGTCTTAATTATGCCATCTCAAACAATTCCAGCACATTCCATTTTCTCAGTGCTCGGTTAGCGCACCATTCGCTCAAACCCCATGGCCCGTGCCGAAGCTAGGCGCACCGAGGGCTGCGATATGCCTTCTCACCATAATATCTTGGTGTTGAGGTTCGGTGAAATGTATCGACCCCCACGAGCTCATTCCATGGAATCTTCTATTGCACATTCATTAAATCCATAGCATTCTAGGCTTCTATATTTTCGTTTGGGTAGTCGTCACGTGAATAGCGATATCTGGTAAAGCCGCGCCTCTGATTGGCTGCATCTTGAGACGCCGATTGGCTAAATCGAAAGTAAAATCATGGAACAAAAGCACCACGTAGCACACCTTACAACCCAAGCGTAGAGAGGATAGGAGCTTGGGGAGGACCCTCATATCCAATCTTAATTTCAACCCTCGCGCCGCATGGAAGTATGTGTTGGCTTGTTGCACGATCCCATCTCTTGCACAGTGCAACCCCACTAAATAACTCGCACAATCAAAACAGCCAAGTTTATCAAAATTGCTACTACACCACAACTATCGGTAGTATGGAGGTCGCGCTTGCTAATTTGAAGCTTCAAGAATAAGTAACCTCCAATCCCTTCCTTGGCGCTCCTTTAACTTTGTTTCGCGATCAAAGACAGTGGTAAGCCACGAATAGCCTATATCACCATTTATCTGACATGTACGTGACGAGGAGAAGAAGCAGCTGTATTCTTTAGGATCGTAATCTTGTAGCCACGTGTCTTGAAGAATCCATCTCTTAACTATAAGTCTCTAAACCAGTGGTTTACTAAGCAGTACAACAGGTCTGTTACCATCTTCTCTGTCTCCAAGATCCTCTCTGTACGATATAGCAACCTTGACTTTGATACAGCCTTTAGCAACCAGATAGCGCAGGAATTAAAGCGCCGACGCGTTGAGCAATAGCCTAAACTAGAGGCAGCCTTATACGAATAGGATATACAGATAGAGAAGTAGATTATAATAATAGGAGAGCTGTTATAAGAGAAGGCACAATTCTTCTTTTCTAGAATTCCGGTATATAGGGGCATAGAAATGCCAAAGTTTAGTAACGGGTAGCTTATAAGGTTCAAGACACGCCATAATATTAAGAAGCACGTTCGATATAGCAAAGTAGGAGACGTAAATATAGCTGCTATAGAGTAAGAGATAGGTTATATTAAGTAACTACTCTCTATATACCCGCCGAAGGATAGATTTAACTGTAACGAAACGGGCCTCTTTTAGAATCTTATACTAGACCGATCTCTTTTAACACGAAGACTTCCTAGTAAAAAGAAAATAAAGGCACGTCTTATAGCTCATTTCTACTGTAATGCCGACGGTACAGAACGCTTCCCTTTTAAGTTTATTTGTAAGGCAGCCTATTTATATATATTTCGCGCTGTTAGAGTCACTATCAATGCGTTAAACCTAGTATAGAGCATAATGACTCCGCATAGATAACAGCAGCTATATTTAAGGAGTGGCTACGCTAGTTTAACGCACGTATAGCCGGCAGGAAGGTAGTCCTCCTAATAGATAACTTCTTTACGCACGGAGCTACTATTAGTAAGCTAAAGGCGATTTTTACTAGACTTTGTAATACGCTGGTAATTTGGCTTCCTACTAATTCTATAAGTGTATTAACCTCTCGATTAAGAGATTATATAAGTATAGAAGGCCTACTGGCGCAGGCAATGGCTACGGTATATACTTAACAAGGTTAAAGCTGGAAAAGACCCCCTTACTACTATAAATATTCTTAAGGTTATACGGTGGGGTTCTCGTACGTAGCACACCGATATATAATTAAGCGCAATTTATAATTGCTTCCTAAGGCAGGATGTCTGGTTAGGGATACCTCTGGTTAAGATCTCTAGCTTCCCTTACAAGATTTAGTAGAGAATCAAGAGATCGAGCATAATATGCAAAGATTGACACATCTAGCCTATGTCCATAATGCTATAGATGTTCAGAGCTTTCTTACTCCTGCTAAGAAGGCTATACAAGATAGCCTAGAAAATATTAAGGAGTATATTGCCTCTTAATTCGACCCAGAGGTAGAAGAGGAGTCAAATACGGAGGTTAAGGAGCTGCCAATCGTGACAGCAGATGAGGCTCTTAAGGCTCTAGCACGGCTACAACTTTGTAAAGAACAGGCAGAGGATAGTAAAGCTGCTTAGATTACTCAATTAGACTGCCAAGAGCGTTTTCTACATGCTCGGAAGTTTAAAGGGCAGAGGCAGCAAGATATAAGAGCTTATTTTGGAGGCTCTAGGGTGTACAATACGTCTAGAGCTCTAGGTCAACTATGTACATAGAAATCACGTGATAATTTTATACAACGAATCTTCGTTATAACGGATTGAAACCACTTCTAAGCCACGTTCGTTATAACCAGGTTTGACTGTAATCCATTCTCTATTGCTATCTTAATTGACGTTGGTCACTCTTCTGTTGTCAAAGGTGCTCCTGATAAATATCCTGCTTGCCTTCTGGAAGTGGTCGATAAGGACACCCTTTTCGTCTAAGTTGCAAGTATTCTTGGGAAGAATATTATATTCAGAAATCTTTCTGCTCAGAAGCTCGAAATATAAGTTGTGATACAACGCCGAATCAGCCTTCTTCCGTGTGGTGTTAATAGGAAGAAGATATCCTGATTTAAGCTCGTTGTTGTGGCGACCAACCAACGGCTTGTCCATTTTGTTCCCAGAGGCCTTCCAGCAATTCCAGCTGCAATATTTTGAACCATTGCAACTATAGGAGGAAGCCAACGTTTGGTAGGGTTGTTGATGTATTTGACAAGCGCTTTTGGCTGTGGGTGTTGAGATATCGCATTGAATCATATGCATCCTCTTTGGGGCGGGGGACCTTGCTCTAGCGCCTAGAGAGAGTGGACCGTTCGACCCCATGCCCATTTGCAGCGGCATTAATACTCGGCGTATGTCAATGGCCACGGCTCTTACATTAATATGAGGTTTATCGACTACTGCCACCTTCACAGAATCCTCCTAGCTACCTACCCACCTTACTCGACGCACCGACTACAGCCTCTCAACGGCTTACTCTTCTCGCCGCTTGCCACATGCTACAGCGAGGATCTGGACCAGTGTATGCTTGATAGCGAAGAATACACATATCTTACAAAGAGAGACTTCTTCCAACCATTCTAAGCGGCTTATAAGAGAGATTTTATATAAAATAACATAAACAGTGTATGGGAAAAGACTGGAATTTATCCTTTCAAGTCAGAAGTGGTTTTGGATAAGTTCAATAAAAAAGAAGTTTCTGCAGAAAATATTCCTTCGTTAAGTGAATCCTCTAGGTCAGTGTTAACTGCTACGGACTGGGGGAGAATCGAAAAGAAGTTGAAGGCAGTTGTTGTCAAAGTTTTTGACTGTAGAATGAAAGAGCTGAACAATGAAATCCAGCGCCTCGCAGCGACGAATATCATCCTCCAGTCACGGGTTGAAGGTTACCAACGAACTCTACAACACGATAAGAAGAAACACCAGCGGCAGAAGCGGCCTTTCACCAGCTTGCTGCTGAGAGCGATGATGGGGCTCTATTTTATAGCGTTGAGAAGGTTGAGCAAGCCCACCAGCTCGAGAAGAAATAACTAGAAGCTAAATAGCATGATCTTGCACTCAAAGCTCACAAGAAGGTTCAACGCCAGCTACAAAGAAAGATAAGAGACACTTGTTGGGAGAACGGAAGGAACAGCGTGTGCAGGATAAGGTACAACGAGACGCTGTAGCTGGGGCAAAAAGGCTTGCTGCTCAAGAAGCCAAGGAAGCTAATCAAGCTGCAGAGTAACAGTAGATGGGCTTTTGGAAAATCTAGGAGGCTACAGAGGAGTCAAAAGAAAACACTATCAGCTGCAGAAGGGATTGATATTGATGATTGCAGAGGTACGGAAGCCAGAGGAGTGGAATAAACTGCTCGGTGCCTCGACGTCAGAAACGCTTGCCATAACACCTTCATGATTGCGTGATAGAATTAGCCTAATTCGGCAGTCCTTAAAGCCTAAACCATCCAATTTGAGCAATTTAATACTATATATAATTTAATACTATATACAATTTAATAGTGTATATAGAATGCGAATAGCTTCATGTTGTGATTTCGATTTGGCGTTGCTGAACCGTGCACGAGGTGGGACCGTGCAGAAGCTGACACATACTTCCGAAAATAGGGCATCCTGCTCAACCCTCCCCGTCCAATGCTATCTCCTCACCAAACTCAATTACACTTCAGGACTCACCATCGCCCCAAATCCTCAAAGAATACTATAACAATTCGGGTACGTATCAAACGACATATCCCATAACGTACACGAGATTCTAGCACATATTCCCCTTCCCTCTTATACCTCTCTCGTCGACCCTCTATATCTCCATTTACATCTTATATCTCTCTCTAGACCCCTACACATACCATTACCCTAACCTCCGAGCATTACTTACTGATTGAGGCGCGTGTCAAACACTATCCCTCTACACTATGTGAAGTATTCCAGCATACACACTCCCTCTAATAACCCCCCCTTCGTCGACCCTCTGAATCTATATCCACATCCTATCAGCTTGTGCTATTCCAAATCTAGAGCCCCAATCATCGGGGCTGTAGATATAGTTTAGCGCCAGCACAATTCTCCCCGTGATCCTCGCTCTCTCCTCAACTCTACACCCACCATCGTCCTTACCCCTTGAACAATTTCCCACCAACTTAGGCGCGTATCCAGCTGTGTCCTTTTTGCGCATAAGAAATCCTCAATTATGCGCCCCCCTCCCCCCTTTTCACCTACACCTCTTCTGCCAACCCCCTGGATCTCTATTCGTGTCCTCTAGACATCTCCCACGTTCCGATTCCGATTCAAGCCGCTGTGGGAGCGTATTCAAAGCACCTACTGCGTTCAGATCTCCATTCCTGTTACATTTCTATTGTTCACCTGTACAGTGGAAAGTCCTCCAACGATCACCTGCGTGGCCGCAGGAGTAATGGACCATAGATGCCTGATAGGTTTCCTGGGCTTTGGCTCAGTCATCGAGTCTGCCTTCGATGGTCTCAATCACGATGCTCAAGTATAGTTGAGTAGGGGTGATGGCTTCCTCAATGTCGTAGAAGTCCACCATAGAAGTCCACCTCTCCTTCTATCAACTTTATGTTTCTTATGTACTCTGCTTACGTCATCGCCCTATACCCGCGCGCTTTTAGACCCTTTTCACAAATTTTCGCGAACTCGTCAAGTGTTCCCATTGCCTTGAGCTTCCCCATATTGGCCTTTTCGGAACAGGGGATCTTAGATTGCTTAAGCATATCGTAAAGTCACAAGACATTGCGAGTCTTCTAGCCATTTTCAACGGCCTTAATACTAATAAAGTCATTTCCTTTCAAGGATCTCAAAATCGGCATAACCTGCCGGGCGAGGACCTTTGAGTCGCTCATCGCATCTAAATTTGCCAACAGTTACAGCCAGTGTATTTTTAGTCTTGGGAAGATAATACCTTAGCCGGTGGGCCGGTTCTCGCCTGGGAGACGCGTACGGATAGGCCCTCCAATAACGCCCCCTTGTCGACCGTACAAGTTTCCATCCGGACTCTATACTAGTTCTTCTGCATTCAAATTCGAAGTTTACGTTGAGCATACTCAAATATCCGCTGCGTTCAGGCCCTAATTCTCGTTATATCAATCCGAGCTTTCAGGTTGGAATACATTAGATTTGCGTGGATGCTATAATACCATGAGAAATCCTCAAACTCGCGTCATCCATCCACTTAAATTCTCCTCGCTGACACTCCATATAGCTATCCACATTCTCTGCTGCCTCTCCCGCGTTTCAATCCGAGCTGCCTCGCAGGCATACTGAAGCACCCGCTGCATTCGACCTGCATTCCAGTTATAACAAGCAAGCTTCCAGGTTGAGTAAATGAGATTTGTGTACATCCTATAATACTATAAGTAGTCCTCTAACACGTAACTTCCTCTACCTAAACTTACCTTCTCGGCCCTAATAGAACTCTATATATATCCTCTGCCACATCTCCCACCTTCCAACTCGAACCACATCCCGAGAGTATACAAGTATCCGCTGCGTTTCAACCCTAAGTGCTGTTACTTGAACACATTCTTCCAGGTGGAGACACACTAAAATTGTATAAATGCTATACAATATCCTAGATGTATTCATATCATACCACAGGTATCGCATATACCCCAAAATAATCCTTTAAAACAATCCTAATTAGTAGGTTCAATAAGGCAGAAATGGTGAGCCAAGCACATTCTGCAACTTGCCATTTTCAAGTCGAGTTTATTCCGAATATAAACCTTCACGAATGAAACATCATCAAAGTCGTAACATTTTCATATCTTCCACGTCTGCTCGAGCTCCTTCCTATTTCACCATGGTGATAGATTTTTGAAGTATTCATACACATTTTAATCCTGTTTTTCGGTTTTCGTTGGCCGATACTGTAGATAAGCATACCTTGTAGAATGCGTACTGCGAGATTACATCATTTGGTCTCAGGGTAATGCCAACGGCAGAACTCTCTCATTTGGAGCTTATGCAAGGATACAGCCTGATGTTCCGCGTCTCACATAGAGCTCTTCACGCTGTTGCTCATCTACCTTTCTCCCTTTTCGTCTTCCCTATGGATAATGATGCTTCAAGAATACGCACTTCCAAATCACGATAATTTGAGATGTAGGAATGATGACGGTAGCAGGCTGTCTCCTTTGGAGGTTACCCCAGTTTATAACCTTAGATTCCCTATCCAACAGGAGGCTCTCCTCGTCATTTCAAGCCTATATTCCTCTTCCGTTTCGTCTTATTTCCACATAATTACACTCTATTTCATGCGCAATTCCGACTCTACGATATTCAGAACATAATAATAACGAAGGCTGCAGTCTCTTTTACTTGGATGGCCTGCAAGTATGTATTACCGCATTCTACATTTCCTCGCGTAACTCTCCACGTCGTTTCTAACCAGTTTTTCTCTTCCGCTCCGTTTCCTTCCAGGTAAGTACACTCTATTTCATGTACATTTCCAAATCACGATCATTTGAGGGGCGAGAATAGTGATGGTAGCGGTCTCTCTTGCTAGGAGGGTATGCCAGTGTGCTATACAGCAATTTGCGTCCTTGTAGGGAGCTCTCTACGTCATTTTAAGCCTGCATTTCTTTTCCGTTTCGTTTTCACTCTAGGTAGCCATGACTCATGGACACGTGCTGCGAAATTGCCATTAAATAGGGCTTGAGAATGGTTAATATGGATCCTTTCTCACATTTAGAGCTATACCGATATACAGCACCACATTCTGCGTCCCCTATGGGAGCTCTCCTCTCCATTTTTCCGTTGTCCCTTGTTACGTCTCTGGGTGAGTGCCCGTTACCAAACACACACTGCAAAATTACCATCAAATAGGACTTGAGAATGACAAAGTGGCAGTTCTCCATTATCCATGAGCTATACTACTGTACAGTGCCATTATGGTAATTCATGAGGAAGCTTTCCTCGTCGTTTCGAACCTGCTTTTTAGTTTTCCTTCGTTACGCCTTCGGGTAAGTTATCTCATGAAGTACGTACTTCGGAAACATGGCCTAACGGGACCTGATAATAACGAAAGTGGCTGCTCTCTCTCATTGGGGGCTAATTCTACTATACATTGCCGCTATTACGTTCTCTTAGGAGCTTTCCTCGTCGATTTGTAATTGCTTTTCTTTTCTTCGTTGCGCCTCCGGGTAAGTATACATCACGACATATACACTGCAAAATCACATTCAAGCGGGAATTAGAATGACGAAAGTGGCCGCTCGCTGCTATTCGAAGCTATGCTATTATACAGTGCCACTAATTTCATTTCCGCAGAGAGTATCTCTGACCCAATTGACCCAGGAAAGTCCCCTACACCCCACCCCCTCCCCTCTTCACTCCTCATTCTCCTCCTTCCACTCAGATACCATCTCCCCCGCTTCCCCGGATCGCAGTCCCTCCGCGTCGCCGACAGTGCCCGGCTGGAACTGGCCCAAGGCCCAGGCCTCTGCCAATTCAGCCCCGTAAATAGAGCCGAAGTCAGCGACCCCAAAGAGATCGCAGTAGACAGAGGCCTGGTTACCGAGGCCAGCCCATCCGTTTTCACCGCAGAGCGGTGCAGTGGCCGTAAGGCTCGCCGTCATCGACGGAAGGAAAGTTGGCATGAGAACCTCGCAGGGAGGCAGTGGAAGGAGGGCGGTGCCGAATGGGGGGTTGTTGCTGCAGGTGTCGACCCGAAGGCCCTGCTGGAGGCGCTCTAGAGACACTCGTCCCACGCGCAGCACAACAATGAGAGTTGACTGGGAAACCTCCTCGTTTTCGTCCTCATCCTCGTCCTCTTCGGCCTCCTGCTCCTCTGCACCTTCCTCCCCTTCCTCTCCCACGCCCTCTACCTTCTCGTCTCCTGAGCCGACGATCTCGACGACGTCCACTTGGGAGGGCTCGGCGGCGGCGGCACCCTGATTCTGCCCATAGACAGAAAAGTCCATTGCGACAACGCGTCTGAGCTTGGAGGTGGTGCCGGCGGCCAACTCGGCATCTACAACGGCGTCGGCGGCAGTGCCACCTGCTAATTCGACAGCCCTGCGCTTGCGCGGAGAACCCGCGCCAAGACCACGCGCCAGTGGCGATTCCAAAGAGAGAGAGAAGGAAGCACCCAATTTCTTTCCCGGGCGGGCCTTTACTGGTTTTCTGGACGCCAATTTGCTCTTCGACGCCGCCACCGGCCTGTTCCCTCCCGACTTCGGGCTCGGCTGCGGCGGCACCGGCTGGCCACCATTAAGACGGCCGCGCCGGAGCTTCCATAGCGCCTGCTGCAAAGCTTGTCCCGTGCAGGTGTCGTCCACGCAGGAGGCTGCCTTCGCGTAGGGAACTTCCTGGCCGTTATCGATGAGGGCGTAAGTGAGCCCAAGAGAGACACGCTCCCAGACATCTCCATTCCACCGCGTCAGCTTCACGCGCGGTTTGCGCATCTTCCGGCCCGACTTCGTATAGGTCACCTCTTCTTCGTCATAATCGCCGTCGTCATCGTCGGCGTTCCGTTTCTTCAACGTTGCTGGTGTGCTGTTGTGTTTCTTGTCGAAAACAGGGTCGACGTAGTCGTCGTCGTCGAAGTTGGTAGGTTTGGCGCGCTCGGTGAAGCAGTCAATGGGGGTCTCAGGGTCAGAGCTGTTTCCGTCGCGGTATGATACTGGAGTAGTATTGGCGAATCTACTCTCCGTCTTCGGGGTGCTGGGGACTAGAGGGTCATCTTCGAGGTCCAGATCTTGGGTACCTTTGGTAGAATCGCCGACGAGGTTGCGTAGAGCCTTCGATTTCTCTTCGGGGAATGTGTATTCGTCCAGAACAATGGAGTTCTGAGAATTGCTGTTCTCGGCACTGAAAGCTGATGACGTGCCTCTGGTCTGTTTGGAGAGAGCTTGTTTCCTACTGCCAGCTAAGGCGGCATGTTGAGCAGCGGGACTCCCTTCGAGAGTGTACTTGAAGACCATATCGGACGGCACAACAGTATTGCGAGATCCTGGCTTGGGCTTAGTGGGGGTGCGCCTTGCCTTGGTGGGAGTCTTGTTGACGACAGGATCCCCAGTCAAGTCAATAATATTACTGCGACCTTTGGCAGGACCGCGACGTTCCAGAGCGAAGTCGGATGCGACACCCTTGGACACGGTGGTGTGGGATCCTTTCTTTTTTTTGACGGAGGAACGCCTTTTTGACTTGAGAGTGTTTTGAATGGATGAATATGCGTTGGTACTGCTCCCGTTGTCAAAGGTCGGTATGGAATAAGGAATCCTGTTGAAGGAAGGGTCATTGTAGAATCCAACACCTTTGGTAGGGTCGCGGGAGAAGAATTCGTCGTGGGTGCTCGGCAGCGATGTGAATGATGCTCTGCGTAGAGGATTGACGTCGGTAGGGTCATGCTTGAAGGGGTGTGGAGTTGTGGTTGTTGCAAGAGATTCTTTGTGTATTGGGTTGCCATCCATGCTATATTTCCTATCAGAGTCGATAGGGTCATGCTCGAAGGGGGATGAGGTGGATGTAGGTAATTTCCTAAGAGAACCCTTGCCGGAGTTCCCATTGGGGTTACTGTTCATGCCGAAGTCCGTGGAGCTATGCCAGTAGTTGTAGGGCGAAAACATCCTTGCAAGAGATCCTTCCATTTCTTCCCCATCGTCGCGCGGGAACTTCGGCTGCTGGTGGAGGAAAGGGTCTTCGCTGAAGTCGAAACCCTTTGCGAAGTCGCCGTGTGTGCCGCAGAAGTCAGGAGTCCTGCTCTTTGTCATCGGGGCGGTAGATTGCATTTCATATCCCGAGGTGGGATGCGTACTCGGAGGTATGTCACGGATCGGGTTGTCGCTAAAGTCAAACTCTTTGACAACGTTGCCGGAACCGAACCCAGAGTAAGTCGTGCTACTGTTTGTAATTGGTGCAGCAGATGAAACTTGAGATCTGAGAAACTCGTGTTGCGTCCTAGGATGTCCGTCAAAGAAAGGGTCGTCATCAAAGTCAAACCCTTTTACAAAGGCGCCTGGCTCGTAGCCGAAGTCAGAGTGGTCGTCGTTACTCATGTTTGCAGGAAATGCTTTGTAGGTGGATCAATGGCTGACAGTTGACAAGAAGTCGGGCGAAGCAAGTCGGCCAAAGAAGGTTGACTGCTGACTGAGTGAGGTGGATTGGATGAAAAATGAAGAAACTGGAGCAGGATAAGACGCTTATAGATTGCCCTTCTTGGCAACCGCACTAGCAGGAGTGAAGTTGTCTGATTGGCGGCCTTAAGGTGTGGTGGGGCTGTTTTGGACTGTGTGATCAATGTTTTGATATCGTAAAGGTGCTGAAAGGTTGCAGGGGCCTTCGAGTGATATTTAGGAGATCTGGTAAGCTCTTAGGAACGTCAATCAGAATCCTAGAAAGGCAATTGGAGCTCCTGAGAGGATTGCAGGGACTGGAAGAATGTGCTGAGCTTTGCAGATGTTGATGCAGGAGGGAAAAGCCGTAGAGGAGGGAGAGCATGAAGAGGTGGCTGCGGAGACGTGGGAGGGTTGTCGCGGGAGGCGTGCACGAAGAAGGGCACGATGCAGCTCAAAACTCAAAGCGGCTTCCGTCTTGAGATCGAGGATAGATGTCGGTACGGCTATTAGAGTAGATGCCCATAAGTGCAATGCAGTATGGAGCGACAGTGCCACACGGCAGTGGCAGAGCTATGAGTAGCCTCACGAGCAGCGCAGGACGGCGGGCGACGGTAGACAAGCAGAGCTGAGTTGATCCAGACAGTATCATAACACTGTCGTACACTTCCTTTTCACTCTTGACGAGTTCCGCCGAATTCGGACGGGACAGGGCCTTCACGAATCAGCAGCCGAGCAGTCGTGGCTTTAAGCTTATCCGCAGCAACGGTGAAGGTACATGGCGCATCCAACCACTCGGAAAATCTACGCCCTCCTTCACGGTTAGGGAAGGCTTACACGAAGTGGGACAGCTTCTCGTCACAACATTACAGCTAGAGCGGTGAGAGAACTGTAAGGTCACTCACGGAGGGAGAATTGAGCCAGAAGGACAGTAACACTGCTTTGTGCACGGTTTGAAAACTTTGGTATGTCCATGAATGTAATTGCAAGGCCTCTGACGCCTATTGGAGCTTGCAAATGTGCGTATACCAACCGCATTCTGAGAGCTGAGAAACAAAACAATGACTGGATATCGGGCTTCCATAGCTTCCAATGACTTCGCTGCGAAGTATCAACAACATGGACTTGCTCTGAGAACTCCAAAGTTATGACAGGCACCGTGTATTATTCTGCTAAGCGACAGACATAGGCGTCCACGAGGATGATCATGAGGAGAAGGCGCGATGGCGTGGACTCTGGCCAGTGAGGAATCGAATTCGAGCGACAAGCCTCGCTATTTCAGAAAGTGCTAGTCAGGTTAGACTTTGAGTATTACCTCGATTTTCCAGCCAGGCTCTAGAGAGCTTGGAGTTGGGATATACGGAAACGAGTGGCATCGCGATGCCGTAAGTTTGTATCTGGACAGATCGCCTTTGATGTGGAAGAGTTGTATGACGCTCATTAAACCTGACCTGGAGATACAGGAAGATTCTGAGAGACAGAGGGAAAATGACCAGGATCCTTAGGAAGATAATGAGAGTTGTTCGCTATCAAGATGCATTCGCTGTCCAGAGATTCAGGAGTAGTTTTCGAGGAAAAGAGCACAAACTGGGGCGTCAAATTTTTGAGCAGAAATTTGATATGCCAGCAATTAAATGTTATATCAATATAGTTGGAAAATACTTTGAAATTTTTGGCTGCTTGCGGGCGGTGATTTTGCATCCGCATGCCCAAGTCCTGCCAAATTGCATGACAATTTCACCTACCCACCATCGTCACAACGCACTCTTTGTCTCCATCAACCCGCCCATTTTTAACAACCACATCAACACAATGGGGTGTTGTTTTAGCACCATGTCGTAAGTCTTCCCTTCTAAGGGAAGTGTCTTCCAAGCCTTAACAATACCCAGTTTCCCGGCCATCTCGGAATCACAATCCGAAGACTTTGAAGCTTTCCACTGCGATCTTCCCCAAGAGACCGACTCTCTCCTCCCCAAACAACCTCATTCTTTCCAGCACGATACAATCATATCGCCAATCGAACACACCCCCTCTCCCCAATACAAAATGGCAATCGTGGGAACTAGGTTGACAAAAGCCGAGGAACGAGTGGAAAGACTAAGGGCACATCAGGTGCAGACACAACCACGAGGTCGAGCGGCATTTCTAGCCATCAGGAGGAATACTGTGCCGCCATATGAAGAGGAAATTTATCTCGAGATTGGCCTGCATTCGGGGGCTCGTTCAAGCCCTTCTCACCAGGCACCCGCCACTCTACCAAATGCAACCAACGACTTTGTTCAGCCACCTGGTCGAGCTTAATATTGATAGTGTTGCAATAATCAATACGAAGGCTTTCGGTACAGGACGAAGAGGAAAACGGCGAGCCAGGAACCAAGGGTGCGAAAAGGAGACAGGCCAGCATACATACTGAGGCCAAATCGAAGGGTAACTAGGCTGCGTTGGGGATTGGAATAGGCGCTTATTGAGGCGTTTTCATAATGGAATCGGATTCGATGGAAGATGCATACGGTTGGAGGAGTCGACCCTTTGCCCGCAATGCTGAAGCCATAATTGTCCTCCGTTATAGGGCCTGGTCGGGAACTTTTGGGGATATTTGAACGGCTTTAGGATGTATTAATTCTGGGGTTTTCTTTGCCATTTTTGGTTCTTTGCACGACCGAATGGGGTTTTGCCTTTTCTTTAATCGAATCGCGCTACACGCAACCCCTGCAAACGCTGGACGGCAATACATTTCCCTGGCTTAGAGCAGGGCTTCTTGGGGTTCCTCGCCCATCTTTCTGATAATGACACACTCCCCATCTCTATATCCAGCGAAATCTCAGTTCGGGGGAAGGGAGAGGTCGTCCAGATAAGCAAAATACACCTCGTATTCGGGGTGGTCTCCTGCATTAGTGGGCAGGGTTTTGGCGGGAAACCTTGCGTCAGACCCACACAAACTCTCCGTAGGATTGACCCAACCACAACCCTTCATCCATCGTCCATCATCCACTCCTTCGCTTGCCATTCGATTTGCACGGCGACAACCGTCTTTCCCTTCAGCCAATATTTTTTCCCCTTGAGATGTCACAGTTCCGATTCCGAACGATGACTGTACGGAATACACAAATGGCTGTCTCCTTCACCCTGCCTTCGGCGAGCAGGCTTGAAGTAGAGGAGGCATAACATGAAGGTGTGAATCTCAACTCGGCACTGCCCTGTTTGAGGAACAGCAACACAACTCAATGAAGACAACATCAATGGCAATGTCCGGGCAAAGCAAAGAGCATCTGATGACGCGGTAGCAGACCGCCCCCTTGTGGTATGAAACGAGACAATGTTTTCAGGTGAGCGAGCCTTCAGCCTATGGCGAAGGCATTTCGATCGGGTTCTTAAAGTGGAACTCATCAACAAATACGTTCTCTGTATCCTCCTGATCGACGGCGGAGCTCGTGTCTAGGCCACTAGCCCGTTGCTGCCAGCACAAGCAGCATCATCCTCAACGTAGCCGAGGGTTATCATGATCCAACGTCGCGTTCTGCCAATATGACACACAAAACAACATACAATACCCTCGGATACAAGCTTGTTGAAAACTCAAGGTGAGCTGTCGCATACCGCATGGCACCCAAGACAGACTTCATGACAGATCCGTGGCTGACAATGATAGGTAGATTGACTCGGAGTCCTTGATTCCTTTTTTTGGTTCGCGTTTCTCCCTTAGAATCTTCAGCGATGCCCATCATCATAGGCTTGATTCTTGGTCATTCTCCCGGAATGCTTTGCTAGCCGAAGCTACCTGCCGCATTCGGTCCTTACAACACCATTCTAGCGGTGTAATAATTGTATCCGACCAATTATTTCTTGACTTCCTATATCATTGGATGCCGAGACGGCAAAAGGATGAGAAAATATTGCCACGTCGGTCAACGAAAAACTTCAACGCTTACCGCTGGGAATTGTACACATTGGCGAATGAGGCCGACTGGTGCACAACACTGCAACACTAGGATGCCACGCTGTCATCTCTCTACCAGTAAAGTGGCAACCACGATATATATAAAGCTTACTTTCTCTGCGATTCCTGCTCCAAAAGGATCTTCTTTTCACAATATCAACCTACAAGGGCCTCGTTCTTTGGTGGCATTCCGGATTTTGGTCGACATCATCCTGCAATGTTCCATGGCTGTTATGGGCAAGTATCGTGATGAACTACCAGATGTCACCGATTTTTAGAGCCACTTTCTTTGTCCAAACATCAATCGCCAAGAGCCTCACTCTTTAGTGGCATTCCAATTACGCTCGGCGTCCTGTCCTGATATATGGCTGTTACAGACAAGCGTTATGGTTTCTGCTGCCGAATGTCTTGGACTTGGACAGCCACTCTCTTTGCACGAACATCACTCGCCAAGAGCCTCGTCATTTGGTGGTATTCCGGGATATGATCGACGTCCTACCCTGCTCCATTACTGTTATGGGCAAGCACTGCTGTCTCCGCTGCCAAATGTCTTGGACTTTTACAACCAATGAGTGCCGTGGTATGTTCAGCATCAAGTTTCCACTCTGGCGGGTTATGACCACCAAACACCGACATTCAGAAGACATCTTTTCATGGCACCTTTCATGCTTGAATTGAATCAGAGCAGCAACTCAACAATATGGGAATGTGTTATGTTGTCCTTGTATGGTGCTCAGTCTTGAGTCGATGCTTCATGCGCCAGTCTCATAGTGGCGTTGCTGTCGTATGGAGGCTTCCTTGACGGGTTTGTTGAAATCATTCCCTATGGCTTCGAACGCATATGTGGGCGCTTCCTTGCCGGAGTTGTTGCATTGCTTCTCAGAGTTCACTCTTATGCGAGAGAAACCTTGCTCCATTCCATCCTTTGGATCCAAAAATCTGTCGCTGGGAAGTTTCTGCTCTCATCAACTTCTCAGTTCACATCTGGCTGGATTTGGTATCGGAGTCTAATGTCACTTGACCGAAGTCCCAGGAGCTTGTTACCACCACAAGTATTGTCAACGCCTGCCCAAACGTCCCTTCTCTAGAGACAAGAGATCTATCTTCAACTTTCGCGGCGGGAACTGTGCTCGGAATCGTCGCGTCGAAGAATAGATAAAGAAGGGTTTCTTGGCGAGGACCTTTGGAATCTATGGGGCACCTGTTGACGTCAGCTTCGTGCTCTGATGCGTTCTAACCGATTTCATGGACTGGTCCAGTACAAAAAGCCAAAGAACTCCGGCAATCATTGGGGGTGGGTATCAAATGTGATGCTGAAAGGACTAAAGCCAAAGGCTCTGGAACTTGGGCTTGCAGATGAGAGGGTGGCTAACCACAACAGCAGAGCCGACCGTGCCGTTCAGACGAAAATATTGTTAAAGCCGTTCCCATCAAGTGAGGTAAATGAAAATAGATGCTGTCTTGCCGGTGGTGGGCCAAGCTGCTTTGCCGTCGGCGTGTAAAGAAAGGGTCGTCGCGGGGATCCTTACTTCTTTTTCTCCTGCTCCTGATCGTCGTGGTGACCGTGGAGTCAAAGAGACTCGCCGCAAAGTCTATCCACTCCATCACGCCTCTGTCCCAAGGAGGTTGTGAAGTATGGGGTTCGTGGAGGGCATACTGGTCGTGGACCAGGCCGAGCAGCAACCGACGCCCTTGATTTCAAGCATGTCTCCTTGTTCTAATCTTTGAGCTGTCTTTCTGTGTTTGGTATGCCATCCTTGGACCTCTGTCGAAATGGGAGAGATGCTGGTGTGTAGATGAAATATGGTATTCGTGTAGTGGAGGAGGCAACTGCGGGCCGAACGCCGACCTCACGGCAGCCTTCCCAAACAGGCCGGCGGGCATCCACAGCCTTTCTGAAGTCCCTTGACTTACCCTCGAGCAAAGCTAGGCGCTTTACAAATCAGCACGATAGAAGGTTCGATATGATATCTTCATGGAAAGCGTGCAGGGCTAATGTGGGATGGTCTATTTGCGAAATTCAGGCGTTGAGGAACAGCTCGTCATGAGTGCTCGAGCCCACAAACAAAAATTTATGCGGCCATCCGCCGCACTTCCAATGGCCCCCGTAATGCTGAAAAATCTGCAAACGCTTTCTCTCCAACATGCATCTACTGCGAATGATGGTACAACTTCCACGTCACACTGCATGCGGAATTCGTGATCAGCCAGCTCTTCACGCACTCGACCTCAACTCGACCCCAGGCCTCCGGTTTTGATGGGAGTACCTCACCTGCGTTGGTTGGGATGAGGATCTTTATAATCTTCTAGTCGAACTGCAGACGAAGTCTACCCATCGACGCTAAATACTTAACGGTGCGATCTAGTGCAGAAACAGGTTCCATCAAATTGCCGCATTCTATACCAAATCCAGTTTCGACGGCACCGTAAAGCAGGAATTAAGGCCCTATATCAGCTGGAGAAGGTGCTGAAATCTTGAAGAAGAGAACTCTGTCGATTCGAAGAGGAGGAAGCTCCTATCTATATACTATCGAGGAAGAGTAATTACGCTTATATTACTAGGCTTGATCTAGCGGCTATTGTGGTGACGCTTGAGCTGTGGCCGTGATCACCGATAGGTTTTATCATATGTAAAAGAATCAGATGCGTGTCTGATTTCAAGAACGTACCGGCGCAATCCGTAGTTCCCCTCGAACTGTTCATTGCAACTATGATGGTGAAAGAACTTCAGGTTTTTAAGCCGTTGGCATCCTTTTTCAGGGTTTATATATATGGGCAATCAATATCTGTATTGAATACCAAGTATCTACAAGCAGTCCGGTGCTATATTATGGCTGTATGTAGTAGCACTCGAAATGGAACTGACGCCTCATCGACTTCATATCGATCTCCCCTTTGACTAAGCTATGATATTAGAGCGCCCGCTAAGAGATTGCAAGGCTCCCGGGAGAGTGGTGGTCCAAGTGGTGCAAATTCTGACGTCCACGGAGAGCCGCCGTGCCCCGGCCGATGAGTCCGCGTCTCTGGTTCCATACCCTTGCAATAGCCAGCCAAGTAACCTGTCGAATAAAAGGAGGTGATTCGGGAGCAATGTGATCAAGACCCATATAGGGACGAGGCCTCATCCTCCTCCGCCACCGCGAGGACAGGGAACACAGCCAAAGAGTGCTCACCGAGTACTCGCTCTCCTTTCTCTTTGATGATTGAGTTCAGCGGCGGTGTTAATATCCCAGAACTATTCCAGTGGTAACATGATATTAAATCGTTCGCTGCCGCGTCGACATCGGCCTCACTGATACAGGCGAGTTCTGTGACCACCATAGTAAGGGATTCCTTGGCATCCTCAGCGTCCCTGCTAATCGCGAATTTGGGGCGAGATCGATGATAAAGAGATTCTTAGAAGTGCTTATGCTGCCCATTTCTCTTGAATCGATCACTGATTCACTAAAGTGATTGAGGAAGGATTTTTCTTCGATGGTTTGCCGTGTTGGGCCAGATATTGCTAATATCTCCTGTTCCTGCCTTACAAGGTTTCAGTCGTGTGTGTCCGTTTCGCAAGAAGGGTGACCAAGAAAGGGAGCAGGCTAATGGCAAGGTGTCTGAGCTGAAACTGTTGGTTGTGGAGTCAGTACTCGGGTCGGAAGTGTTATCCCAAGTTTCATACCCCAAGCTCGATCAGCTTGACAAGTGAAAGCTTCAAGACTGAAATACAGATACTTTTAATTGGATGATATGTACGGCACGGCAGAATTGACCAGGCGCTGTTCTAAGCATACCCAAGTTGGGTCTCGCAGATATGCCGATGCATTTGATCTTTCGCAAATTCTTGAAGCGTGTGTACCTCCATTTGACTCCCGACAATAATCGAACCACAGCGGCTGCAAAATGGTCATAAATTGTCTCTGGAGGTTGTGGAGACGTCAGAAATGTACCTCGCGGAGTGACAAGCAATAACGCTGTTCGTTAATAAAACGCTGAACATGCCAATAAAACCAAAATGCACACAAGGGGCTTTTCAGGAAGGCATGCTTCAACTATGCCAAGTGCTCTTGCCCCTTTCTCGCAGTTGTTCGTCATGGGTTGTCTGACCACCAGGCAGGTATTGACAGCAGGTTAAGCATCAGGTTGAAGGATATCACTACGGTAAATAGAAAATGACAACAAGAAGCTCCGCGCTGTTCTCAATAATAACACCACCGCCCTCATCAAAATCACTAAAACCCTCGCTAACGACCTCGCCGCTACCGACAACTCCGCCAAATCTGCTCACACGGCCGTCAACATGGCCCACAGCGCCGCTATTATGGCCTACGCCGCCGCTAACATGGCCTACATCGCCGCCAACATGGCCCACACCGCCGCCATCATGGCCCACAAGGCCACCATCGCCGCCCGCGACGTCGACATCATCACCCAAACCGCCGCAGTCATCGATGTCGGCCCACCCCTCAGGTCACAGCGCAAGGCAACTATTCTAAGTGGCGGGCCTTGTCAACCCAGCCCGCCTAAGGATCCAAATATATATCCGAGAAACATAGAAGCAGTGATCCCTCCCTGAGTATAAGAACGAGGATAATTGAAGAAGTGCACGTAGGCACTTGTATCAAGAAACTTCACTCATCGACGCAATATCAAGTCCGAAGATGCCACCACCTTGAGCAATTGTTAGCAGCGGAGTGAGTGGAGAGAGTGTGGAAAGAGCAAAACAGGTGCCAATGGTGTCAAGCCCACAAAAAAGTGCAGACCAAATTGTTCATATTATTCATCGTGGCTTGTGAAAGGTTGCGACAAGTAACGCAAAACATCGGTAAAGCGACTTGGGAGAGGTTCCGGACACATCTTGGATGTGCCTTGCGGTCCATTGACCTTTCCTTGGATGTGTGCATGAGGAGTTTGACTGAGCAATGGCGAGTTGGCACTGGATGCAAGACTGGTAATGGCGACAACTTGCGATTGTCTGGTTGAAAGCAAGGCTTTGAACTTTGTGCTCTCAGATCTTCGTCACACTCGCCCACCTCACAAATGATTTTACTCTAAGCTCCCTTTGCTGCGTTCTGCGGTTAGTTCTACTCAAGAACAATCAGAAGGGCTACTCACCGCTTTTTCATGTTTACTCTCAACTTCTGCCATTTTTGCACGAACTACCTCCTTCAGGACAGGTGTTTCCAAATTCGCGGCGCAGTAAGAGAAACTTGCTCAGGAGTGAATCATTTTTGGTGTCAGGACTTCATCTCGTTTCTCTTGCGCTATACTCCAGATCCATTTGGCTTTACTCATTCTGGATATTTTCTGTCAAAAGTTCAGCACAGCCGTAGATGAGGGGAAAGTCAAAGGACCTGCTGAATGGTTAGAAACGATTCGACAATCGACAATATCAAAGAAAAAGGCAAGTGGTTGTTCCCTGGTGTTTCAAATACCATTTTTTGGACCTAAGGTGTTCATTATTCTTCGTGGTTGTAATGGGCTGGCTACCCCTCGCCCAGATACTAGTCAAGTTGCACGTGATATCATGATAAACGTTACTTCCTTCCGTTTACTCCTGTACAACTTTTCTTCTTCTTCCTTTTCTTCAGCTTAGCCTTCGTTGAAATAAAGCCCTTTTAGCTGTCATCATGCTAGGCCCATGACAGTGGGTGTTGATTTTGTTAAGGGGAGAAGTGAGAGGGAATGGGCGAAAGAAAACACGAATTTCACCTCCTTGCTATCCCTCACCGGCAAGCAAAACGCACGAACGAAAATACACACCATCTTCGACCGAGTAGCGCTGAGCTATTGATTGGCATTGCCAGGAGCGTTTCAAGTCTCCTAAGCAAATTTGAAGTAGCGCCTCAGGCTTTGCAGGATTGTCCAACATATGTATTCGAATTTAGGAAGTGTAAATAACCATCAAGCAGAACCTGCTTGCTCAGAGGGCTGAAGGCGCTTGTGGATCTGTCACGAATACATCCAGGCACTCTATATTAGGATTAGATTCATATCTACTGAACAGTTTCTCAATCGTGAGCACTTCTACTGCTCCAAATTCAAACGTCACGACCTGCTCAATAACAACACCAACGTGCAAGGAGATTCAATTCATGCGTCGTACATGCAGCTTCCTGAAGGAACATATTTTCCATGGCGATAATGAGCATTTCCGAGACATCCATGGGTTTATGGCAACTAAACGCCTGTAAATTGAACCGTGGGACTGGTATTCTATATGTAATCCACCATAATATTACCTCTCCCCTCACAACTCAATACTAAACCCAATTACTCAAGATCTTCCCCAAGTCTCCAAAACGAGTCCACCAGCGGTACACGCCCCAATGGTTCACACATGCACGACCACTGAAGCCCTTAGGAAACCTCTTGAAGGTACGAGGGTATCTATCTGTGGAGGACTCCAGGTTCCTCCAGTATCTAGTGAAACACACAGCGGAAATGCGTTTCAGCAGCAGTTACCGTTTGCCGCTGCCAGAGCCATCTTTCGTCTACTGGAGGACGTCTAAAATCTTCTCATAATCCTTTTGTTTGTGTATTGACTGGTGGAAGTATGTATATATCGCTATATTGGCTCGTCGGTGTCACTGTGATATCGAAAGTTAAGGGAATGGGCCTGCTTGAGTAAAATTCAGATCAGCTATGAGATTACTTAAGAGATGAGAATGATGAAGCTCACTATGAGAAATCGTGACTTCGCTGAGGTTACACCAGCCCATTCAGGTAGAGTGCTGATCGGAACAATTGGACAACGCAATCAGCGTTCTGCGGCCCCCAAGCGACCGTGTTCATGCAGATATAATGGATATCTCTATCTTGATCGTAAGAATGGAACCGCTTTATTTTCTGCCACGCTACTGATCATCTTCAACAAGCTAGGCTATCAGAGCGTCCCTCTCACCTTTCTGGAGGAGTCCGCGGCCTTTGGCCAGGTAGTGATATTCATGAAATCCCTTCCTAAAAACACCAGACATATCAGACACTGGTCAGCTCTCCAAGTTTCAAGCAGACATATGCTGCAGATGGGTCGAATTCCTTCAGTTCCTCCTTCAAGAGGACCACGGCCAGATTGCCTTTCAGTTTCCATGCTACAATAGATTGAGATGTCTCGCAAGTGAGTAGCTGTCAGGCTGAACTACCTTTGGTTGGAGGGTGTAAGCACAGAGTGAAGGCAGGCTTGGGCAGGTGAAACATGAAATTTGCCCCATCATGAGGGACGCCTGGTCGCCAGGGTCGGGCGCCACCATTAAACAAGGCCCCTGGCCCCCATCAGCTCCCTGTCCTTCTCATAGCAGAACTTAATTTCCCTTGATACTCCTCGTCGGTTCGGATCCACCCTATACCTCTAGAGAAGCCACTCCCCGATCCTGTGGATGAGAGCAGGGCTGCATATAATCAATATAATCACTATGATTACCGTGCTCCCCAGCGTTAGATACGCGATTATATACCCAGTTACATGAGTTTTCTTAAGAGTTATAAGATTGGAATAAACAATACGCAGTAAGCGGAAACTTTTTTGTGCTTATAATTAATGTTAAAGTTTACAACATGGTCCAAGCGTAATAGTTATATGCAGGCCTGGATAAGAGTCACGCATTTTAGCCCCACAGAACAATTAACCTGTTTTCCACAGCAGCATGAGTGCAATCCAAAGCTTAGTACGGCTAACTGTCGCCAACTCGCCTATAACTATCAATTCAACCTGCTTTGCAGGTTTAGACGCTACTACGGGTGGTCTACCCGCGGAATTCATAAGTTTCGGCGCATTCGAGCTATCTAGCCATATAACAACTAAAATACCGCGTTTATTTCAACCTCTTCCCGCAGAAATGGACCTATGCGCCTATTAAAGCACATGAGAAGTATTAAGCATTATTTGGTAATAATGCAGCAACCGCCAAATTTTAGAAACAATTGGCGAAGCCAAGTTGCAGATAAGAATGCAATTCCATTTCATCCTCGCGCTGTCCTCCGCCCAGCCTGTAATTCAAACTTCATATAGCAACATTAAGCCACATTCTCCGCCAGAATTTAATCACTCAAAAATTCCCATCTCTTCTAAGCTTACCCCCATCATCTCTACTTCAAAAGGCTGCTCAACCGGATCATTTTTGACTTTTTCACATGTCGGTGACAAGGATCGACGGCAGAGGTCCTTGATCTCGCCCCTGATGCACTCAGAGTCGCTCTCTTCCCTGATCTCCACTTTGACCAAGGTGTTGTTCGTCTGTCTCAGGTACTTTTTATAACCGTCTTCCTCCCACTTCAGCCCTGTCGGCTTCACCTCCTTGGACTTATCAGGATCCAATTTCGGATGCATCAGTATCTTAGGAGCTCTCCTTAGCTCTAGCTCGGAATCATCAGAGACATCGGCACTGTAGCCCATCTGATCGTCTATTTTCTTCTTTGACCTAGCGTCTCTCTTCCGTTTGCTTGCCTTGGTGTTCGTCGCGTGCCTGTCCTTAGACGCTGCAGCATCTAGAGACTTATCCATTTGCTTCTGGAAGCGATGATATCTCATGCCGGCAGCCTGGGCATTTGTGATGCTGTTCTCTTCTGCAATGAGCTTCCAATTAAGCTGTCAAACGCCACGGTTAGCTCTTGCACAGCTCGATATAGGCCTTACCCTGTGAGGACTTGTATGGCCACATGAGCTTCCAGCTTAGATTATTTCCTTACATGCTTCAAATCAAGTTGCTTCAGCATAGAAAAGCAGAATAGTATCATTTCCTTGTCTGTCGGCATTCTTGGTGTTCTATTAGGGCCTGATTTGGCCTCTAAGCGTATGTGGTGACTTGTAAAGTGTTTTGTCTGGAGAGCCACTGCAAGGTTTGCATTATGCCTTCTCTGATTTTGTGAGTCTTTGTTCCCACATAAAGTGTTGTTTGCAAGCTAATAATAAAGTACAAATGTGTCGTGAAGCAAACAGCTAGTAATGCAAAGAGATCTCCGCACAAGGCGTTTGTTTAAGTCTTTGTCCACGTTCATAGGTATCTAGGGCGATGCGTTATTGTCTGAGTTGGCTGTAAAAGCTACTGTGAATGTCTTCATCTATATCTGACTCTACTGTAAGCCTATTCGACCAATTAGCTCTGGAACCCTATATGAAAAAAATCTACAGGTAAAAGTTGACGAGAGTTATCATCATTTATACCTGCAAAATATCTTCTTATTTTTCGCACCAAGCTCAACTTTCTCTCAAAAGTCAATTTCTCACCACTGACTCCAACGCCCACACCATTAAATCCATAATACAGCACAGAAGCCCCTCCAATCAATCTTCAACTACGTCACCAGAGCTTCACCATGCCTTTCCGAAGCCAAAATCACGTGCGCGTGCCCTCCCTCTATCCTGTATGTATGCTCGAGTTTTATCGCCGCAAGCGAGAAGAGGAGGAGGGTTGGATAGCGATGAAGAGAGACATGGATTTAGAAGCAAAGGAACTCAAAGAAGAAATTCGGGCAATTAATGCCAGAGGGCGGAAGGCTCAAGAAGAAGCGCAGGCTGAAGAGGAGTTAACAAAAGCTCTTCAGGGCGCCGCGAAAAGGGGAGAAGGAGAAGCGCCGGAGGCGATGACGACACCAGAGTGAATTGGATAGGCAGGAATGGAGATGAGGAGATCTTCGAGGCCAAGGATGTGTGGGAGAGGAGCTTTATACTCGGATAGGTTGTTTGGGCTTGATATGAGCAGTTCTACGGCATTAGAAGTGTTCGTTGTGGAGAAATTTGGGCTCCAGTTAAGAATGAGAGCGGTTGAATCAAGTTTGCCAGCTTTTGGTTGCTCAACGTGGTTTGTCAAAGCTTTAGGTGTTTTCACGATGTTCAGTGGTTTCTACAAACAGCCATCACCTTTAAAGACACGCTTCTTCTCCGGTCGCACTGCCAACACTGACACGACTTTCTCCTACTCCCTAGCCATGGAGCAGCCTCCCGAGAAAACAGACTCTGACATGGCGCTCTTAATGGCGGTTTATCTCTCTCTCGGTGGTCCTAATGTGGACTGGAGCCGCGTTGCACACCATCTGAACAACGGTACTACGGCAGAACATGTTGAGTATGCACGTTAATGCTGTACTTCTCCGTTGAACGACACTGATTCCCATTTTACAGGGGACGATTTAAAGATATGATGAGCAATCATCCCATATTTTCCCGCCTGGGTAATAGTACAGCCGCTTCTTCTCCAACTACGACTACGGTTACTACTGAGACAAACACGGCATTCTCAACTCTTTCTCACAGCGAACACACTCCTGGCACTCTCGGAGCCTCCTCTGTTGTTTCCAACGACGGCGAAGGTATTGCGACAGAGCCTCTGCGTCCCAGGCGCGCCTCGAGCCGCGTCGCAAGCACGAATACCCAACAGGCACATCCAACTGGCACTACTTCTTCAAGCATGATAACCAAGGACCTCCTAACTTCCACATCTCTTGATCGTGGTCTTGTAGAAAAGAAGGGCGCGGCCGACACTCCCACGCGTGTCACACGTTCACACAGCAGAGGAGCATCGGACAGTGAGGGCGGCACTGTAAAGTCTGCTAAAGATACAGGGCCTGAAAATCTAGGCAAGCGTAAACGTGGTGATAAAGTTGGCGGAGGTGAGAATAAGCGGCCAAAGGAGATGGACCCGATTAAGGAGGAAGGAGACTAGTAGGCGGGTAGGCAGTCTTTCTCGAACCGATCTTGCATCGGCCAATCTTTTGATTGCAATAGCATACCACTTGTAAACGCGGCGATAGCAAAGAGGCTTCTAGGAATGCGATTGCGGCATCTGCTGCTGGAACCTGTCAGTAGTTGTTCCGGTAGCAGTTCCTGTAGTTACAGTTAGCTGTTTCATGGTTGTATCTTGTTTTATGGTCAAAAACCTATACCTCAATTGTTGAACAACTCTTGAACAAAGCTTCCTGTGTGTATTCCGAGAATTTGCGAGCTATTTGTGACTGTCAGACGGGATTTGGAGCTTGTATTTCTCGTGATTCAACGTGCGCATGCCGCTTGGAAAGAAGCCTTTTCTGACTGATACCGCGTGTTTTCTTCTCTGGATCAAATTAAATAAAATCCGCTTAATGTCTGTATAATCACTTCCGCCATCGTGGCCATACCGTTTCGAGCGACAGGCACCGTTGTAGCCTATCAATGAGGCGCGCTAACAACAATGTGATACCCCGAAGCCACCGAAATGTGACCGGTCGTATGCATGCAGGCGTACCTGCATTAGTATGTATCTAGTGATTAATTATATGGCACAACTCCTGAAATGCATGAAATCAGCTTCCCAAGCGTGCGGTGCCCGGACTGAGTCCCTCGAATTCATCCTACGGCTTCATATGGCACCTCTATATCAAATCAAGTCTGTTACGGCAGCCCAGAGATCGCCCCTGTTCACGTGAGGCCTCGAACTATCCTATGAAAGGCCGTGGTGTACTCGGTGAATCCGAATCCGACCGCACGGCGAGGCCCCGCGTGCATAAAACCCCCTCCTGCTCTCAAAATCCATTTCCTAAACACCAACCTCGATATCCATTTCTGTGGTTGTTCAACAGCAGATGCATCAACTCTCCCAACTGCCTGTGTCGTACATCATCCTGTAGGCTCATGTAGCTTTCCAGCTGCCTCACTGTACAATCACTGACCGACTCAGCCTCGCGCCGTGCACTCCTCGCGTTTCGGCCTGCGGCGCTCAGCCACTCAGTCAAATCATCAACCATCTCCCGCCTTGCATTAAGCAGGTATTAATTCTTCTAAAGACTCATTGCTCTATTCGATTGTATCCCTTCGCATCTGTCCGGATACATCTTCACTTTACATTCACTGACCAGCCCAGATCTCGTTGTGAACATCTCACGATCTCGCCGACGCCGCTCAATCAGTCACTCTCATCATCACCCAGAATCTCCTTGTGTCTATCCTCTGTAATATTCCCTGTTATTCTACCATATATCTTCGAAGCTGTCTCATTGCATCTCCACCGCTCCTTCACTGACTGATGCAGTTGTCGCTGTCCTTGTTGTTGGCAATCTCCTCTGCTTCACTTACACCATCACTCAAGCTCTACTCCACCAAAACGTCACCAAGTAAGCATCAAACCACTACCACCTTCTCATCTCGCTCAGTCGCTGACTGCAGTATGCTGCTAGCCAAGATGGTGAACTGGAATGATCCTGTGAATACCGATCGCCTGTTGGCTGCTGTCATCGGAGCTGCAGAAGGCAAAGTAAGTTGAATGCTCATCCTCAAATCCATCCAATTTTTCATCGTTTCCATTCAGCTTCACTGACATTACTCAGATCAACAACGGTGTCATTGCTCGCCTTTTCGGACAGGGCGCCACCTATCACACCATTGAGTCCCACCTGCGCGGCGTCCGGCGCCTGGCCAAACAGCTCGTTGATGAGGCTGCTACCGGTGCTGCTGGCGATACTGCTACCGGTTCTGCCTCCGGGTCTACCTCCGCTGCAGCGCCTGCTCTAACCACTCCCAAAAAGGGTGGCGCTAACAGGACCATCGACTTGAATAGTAAGTGGCAACCCTGAAACTATGTGGGCAGATTTAACTATACTAATGGGCATATTTGCAGAGGTCAAGTCTAGCCGCGTCACTAAGTCAAAGTCCCCTAAGAAGGCTGCCATGAAGGCGGAGGAGATAGAGGGTGAGATGGATGAGCAAATGGAAGTCTAATTAGAGTAGATACACTCTCGCTCATATGGACGTCCGGTGCATTTTGTGAGCCTTTTCGGCCCTAAATTTAGGACTTCTTTCATAGGCGGCCAATTTCAGATACAATTGCGAGACCTTTAAATATGATATCTTACTCGGAGCCTCTAAACATGCCATAGCCATTCAAAGGGTCTTAGACGCATGTCATTTGTTAAGCCCTTAATTCGTCGAGGAGCGATTCAGCCTTCAGGGCCCAACCCAAATTATACTACACAAATCAGCCTAGATTTAGACACATACATTTCACCTCTAAAACGCATTCCTTAAATAAAAACCTTTTTGACAGAAACTAAATCTAAACTTCTTTTTTAAAGCTTTAAATATTATACGTTCTCTAATCCCCTCAATATACCAAAGCTTGTTAAAAGGTTTTACGCGTATATTATTTAATATACTTTAAATTTACTTTTAAACAACTTTAACTTCTTAGACGTACTCTAAAACACCTAGCTTAAGAAGGCGTAGATTTCGATAGGTATCTAGATATGTTTTTCTTAGCGCAAGAAACACTGTCTAAAATAGACTCCTTTATAAAGGTACCTGATTCAAAACTCTTTTCTGAATCCTTTTTAATTCTCCACCTTTATCCGGATTCCCTAACACACCGAAGCCTTGCGCACTCTCTTAAGTACATGGCATTAACATCCCCCCCCCCCTTAACTCGATTGGGAGAAGTCCAACCTATTTCACCCGCCCGGAACCGGCCCCTGCTTCTCTCACAAGAAAATAATAAAAGCCCCCCGCCCTCCCCCTAAAAAAATAAAAATAAAATAAAATAAAAAATCCCACCTCGGTGTGGAGTATTGCAACAAGTCACAAATTCCGATGCGGTGATGTCGCGCCAAGCTTTTCCGACAGATCGTACGGCGGACCGTGGCGGCGCAGGCAACACGCTGAAGCGCGCCCCAACTTCCCGCGGTATTTTGCCGAGCGCATGCTGGACGCGTTTTGGGTACTTTCTTGCCCCCTCGCTATTCCCGGCGGGGCGGATTTGGGTGGATGGGATTTAGGGAGGGATTTCAAAGCATTTTTTAGGCTTCGGGATAGGGGGTGGGGCTCCCGGGGTTAAAGGGGGAGGGAGGGGGGTAGATTGGGTGGGTTTTTATTGGGTGTGGGGATGGGATGGGCGGGACTGTGCCTGGACAGCGGGCCGTCGAGGAAGAGGAGGGACCGCATATGCAGTGCGAAATGGCTGCCCTAGCAATGGGCTGAATTACGTGGTCAGGGGTGCATGGTGCATGAGGGGCTGCAAGTTGCATTTCTGACCGCGAACACAGAGATGCAGCTGCGGCATGTGGTTTTGAGGAACGTGTAAAGTGATCTCAATTGCAATGGTGAGTGTGTGAGCAGTAGCATGAGACATGACTGATGAATCACTGGATAGGAGTACTCGAATGCCTCTGCTGGTGCAGAGAGATGGTGAAAGCAGGCAAGCATTCACATAGTTTCCTTTCCGCAGAGGAGAGCATTGTGAGAGCTCAACCCGAATCCCCGAAAAATGAACTCTCTACGTCGCGCACGCAAACTACAGTCTACCCAAGGGACAAACTCTCTATCACCTATCCATCTCCCACCCTCAAAACCCCTCCCCGCAAAAGTCATCTCGTTGCTACACTCATCCCTCATCCCTCCCATCATATTTCCTTACCATCATCCATTTCATTCCAATATATATACACACACACACACACATATATATATATATATAATTCTGAAACGCCTGATAAGACCGCCATCTAACTCTCTCACATGACGCCTCCTTACCTTATCAAGCCAAGCGCCATAATTCCCTTTCACTCAAAGCCCACAATTTCACTTCACCCACAGCTCATACACGTGGCCGCCTTCCCCTCGCAATCTAAACCTCTCCCTCGCCTCTCTTCTCATCCTCATTGCCATCATTCTTCCTCCCTCGCCTACCCTTTGCCTCGGCATCGTTTACTTAAGCGCCAAGAATTTCAAGGAGACTAGCGTCTTTCCAGAGGTGTTTGAACAGCAGCAGCAATATCTAGGAGGTTGGAATATCAAGTACGTAGAGCAGCTTCATGGGGAGGACAAGTTTCAGCGGTGATAGCTTCACTACGTCTGTGGTCTTGGCTTTTGTCGCGATGTCTCTTCTACGGCGACTTCAGTCTGCGATTTACTATTATCTGGAGGCTTAAGAGGAAGGAACTCAACGCTCACTGATCTTCTTTCTGCTGTTGTCTGTACCTGTGCTGTTCTGTCGTCTTGGTCTCAAGCCTCACGAGGACGGCAGAACTAACTGAAAGCCACAGCAACTCACTCAAAGCACGACAAACCCATCAACTTAGTCCAAGATGCCTATGAGATGGACTTCCGACAACGATCAGCTGGTACGTATGCTCTTGCACGATACCCTTTCATCATAATCTTGTTGCTTTGGGTAGTTCTCACTTTGAGACCCGAATCCGACACGTCCCCGATATTTAACCGAACACGGGGAACAATGCAAGGCTGACATTGAATGTGTAGTTGTTGTGCAAGATCATCGAGACGCACCTAATGAAGGTTGATGCTGAAAAAATTGTCAGCGCCTGGCGTGAGTACCTTCCTCTTCATTGCCCAGACTTTGCAAGACAACCCATTCAAGCCACTTTCGATCTACCCCTCAATCATATCCAACTCTAGTAAATCTCCTGCTGTCCTCTACTCATCCTGGCCGTTAGCCCAAAGCCACATGTCCACACTCTTCCCACTTCACAACCGAAAGAGATCAATAAACACCAAAACTAACTTCCATCCAGCAACCGATCGCGGCGAAGCTCCCACCGCTCGTGCCATCACCGAGCGTCTAGCCAAAATCCGCACTTTCGCTCGCAAGACTGGATCCACCCCGAGCGGCAATAGCGCGGCCAAAGCTAAGGGCCCGGGCCGTCTTCCTGCATCCATCGGCCCGACTCCTCGAAAGGCCGTGGAACCTGTCACTCCTCGGAAGAACCCCGCCACTGATGCTGTCAAGAAAGCTCTCACTATTAAGAAGAGAAAGGTCAAGAAGGAGTCTGTTGGCGACGAATCCGATATCGATATTCAGAGAGTCTCTGGGCGTGAGGTACGCGATCTCGAGAATGCTCCGATTAGAATGCCCTATGCTGGCCTTCGGCCTGCAGTTTCATCCCCTCGTACTTCTCTTGGTGAAGGCCATGGTTTTGGTATTATAACTTCTCATGACGATAACCACGATGAAGATGATCGTGCGCCTACTAGTGATTCTCTTGCTGGCGAAGGTGATGACACCGCCTCGCAATCCCGTCAATCTCACACTGAATCACAGCTCAAGCAAGCGATGGCTGTGGTGAACGATAACCAGCATGTGTTGAATACCTACCTGGAAGACCCTTTCAAAGGTTCAGTTGACTTGAATGATGCGTATTTCGCTTCCGGATCTGGATACCCACCTTACGGCGCTGGGCTTGGACCCATGCGTCATATCCGCCCTGCTGCCAGCATGAGCAATGCCTACGACAGCAACAATGCTTGGGCCAGCCATAACCAGTCCTACGGTCACCGCAACGAGGCAGAGTATGGTGGTTGGCCAAGCTCAGCTGGCTACACTGCAGGCAATGCTTGTCGCCAACCCGGATTAGCATTCATGGGCTGCGCTACTAGCACGTCCAAGATCGGTATGTGTCGTCACTCTCGGCCTGAAGACAACGATAATTCGGCTAGTTCTATTATCTCCCGGTTGTCAGTTGACAGCTCTCCAGAGGTTGAGCATCGTTGTTCCAACACCGGTGGCTCTCGCTCAATCACCGCTCCGGCTAACGACAGTGCCATGTCCACTGGATCTCCAGAGATCGAGCGTCGCCGCACTAACACCACTGCGTACCGCTCCGTCACCGTTGAAAAGAACAAAAACGGATATTCCACTGGTTCCCCGCGAGCCAGACCGGCTCCGCGTGCGGCCAGTCGTGGTGTCCAAGAATACATTAAACACGAGCAAGAACTGAATGGTTCCGATGATAGCAGCGAGCACGAGAGCGATCATAGCAATTATGAAGCAGAAGAGGACGAGGATGCTTATGCCTGAGCTTCAGGTTGTATTCGCTAACGAGTATGAAGGATAACTATGCTCGGCGGAGGTGGAAGTTTTGGACAGAGTGCAGATGAGAGGCGGCGATCATGAGGTGGTTATTCCTTTCTTCCGTTTCTTAGTTAATTATCGGTTGGGCATACAGCGTTGTGTTGCTCGAGCAGTGGTTGATGAGGTTGGAGGGTGGAGGCGAACAGTGACGATCATGAGGTAGTGATTTCCTTTTTCTTTTTGTTCTGGGTTTTTCATCGGTTCGGCATACAGCGACTTGACGGGTTGCTTGAGTAGTGGGTGATGAGTTGGGAGACTTGTTTTTCCGTCTTCATCTCTACACTCTTGCTCATTTTCAGGGGTTGGTATGGTTTCGTCGTCGCTTGCATTGGTGTTGTCGCCTCCAGTGACTGATCCATTTGGATCATCGACCCTTTTGAGTATGCCACTCTATCAGCAGCGCATACGACGAATGGGCGTACGGAGTTATTCTTCTTGATTTGCTCAAAGAATGCGGGAAATGAGAGGCCGAACGAGCCCTGATGGTGGACGAACCATGGATGGAAAGAATTCTGCTCAATCTTAACTCTTGCAGTGTAACGAATACAATAGGTCTCGTTCATCTTGACTGTTCGCTGGTGAATATCGTGTGTCGTTAATTAGAGCTAATGGTGTTGAACGGAGTCATGATGGAGATATGCGCCTTCCGTTGGGAAGAGTAAGGTCCAGGAGACGGAGGAGGCTATACCTTCACCGCTGACTTTATGTGGACTTTCGGAGGGAAAATGGACTTGATTCTCCATGTACGAGTTTTGCGCATTCTTATGCAATCTCCAAATGTCAAGACTATATACGGAGCAACCTGCTAAGGAGCAGTCCTGTTACTAATCCTCCTTCGGAATCTCACACTTAAGTCGTTACGTGACGTCCTCACACCTCGGAACTTGCAGGCTGCAAGCAAGCGGACTACCGTGTTGGTCCTCAAATAGCAACTAAACTCTAATTCGCAAAGAGAAACTAACCCCATACCAAAGGACGTCGTAACACCGAAAGCTACTATTAACAAGCCCGCGAACCATGACAATTTCTACACTCTAATCCCACCGCCTCTACCTTCTACAAACTCTACGGCAACTTCTTCCCCAATTTCTCCTCGACCGCCTTCCGAATGTCCAAACTCACACTTTCACCTCTTTTCCTCATCTCCTCGATATCCCTCTTAATCTCCGCCACAATCTCCTCCACCTCCGCCTCAGGGTCATCAGGCAAACCCAGAGTCGGCTCTTGCTGCACTCTCTCCTTCTCTTGCTCCTCCTTCACAACTTCCTCAATCTTACCGCGGTTGCGCTTCTTGAGCTGGTCTTGTAGTTTCCGTTTTAAGGGGGAGAAGATGCAGCCAAGAGAAATGGCAACGCCGACGAGGCAATAAAAGTAGACGCGGCCCCAGACTTTCATCGAATCGGAAAAGGATAGATATATGAATGGGGCAACGGTGAAGGAGAAGCTAAGTTGGGTTAAAAAGAAGCATGCGATATCGTAGTAGCGTTTGTTAGGCGTCGGAGAGGCGCCGTCGGGGGTGAGGAAGAACGGCCGTAGAAGACGGCGGCCGTCTAGTAAGATTGTTAGCAACATCATCCTGTACGTAGCAAGGAATCATGGGAAAGGGAGTGCTTACTCTTCGCAATAGTTTGAAGCAGGGATGCGAGGACAAATGCCATATAGTAGCCAGGATAGAAACCATGCCAAAAGGCGCTTGTAACAAAAGTTGCCAAGCTAGCGCGGAATCCAGGCTTCTTTCCTTTAGGTGTGACGCGGAGATACATGGAATTTCGTAACCAAAGGTTCGTGTTGATGTTCCAGTTCCCCAGGTAGGCACGAGTATTTTGAGCGGTCTCAATATCCCAAGGCCGAACGTTTTGAAGACGATCCCAGTTGGCTTGACCAGTCTTAGGATCGATACCTTTGTATCCGATACCAGCTAGAATACAGGCACCTTCAGTCATTGTCCAAACACCATAGTATTTCATGCGCATGGTGAAGCCGAGCATGTGAAGAATGAAAATTCGACGAAGGATGCCGTACTTCATATACTCAGGACCAAGGAGCAGTTGAGGATTGTACCAGCTGGAGAATTTGAGAAAGGCAAAGATCCAGGCCAAACCTGATGCAGCTTTTAACGCTGCTGGTGTGCCGCTGCGGGGGATTTTGCGCTTCTTCCGTGTTGGAGGAGCCTTTGATGGATCCGTACCTGGAGGGAGCTGGAACATGGTGGTGCTGATGTATTTCTGATAGTCCACATAATCAAAAGCCGGCCCAGCCATCAAAGATGGAAAAAAGAGCTATTTATCAGTTCAAGTCATGACGTAGTCGGCGATAGGCTGCACTCACCACATAGCCCGCATAATCGAGCAGATTGGGAAGCTTTTTGATCGCTCGTTCTTTCTGGAAATCTGTGAGTTCTGAGTCTGGGTGCCTAGCATCGGAGACATTCCAGCAGAAAGCAGTGAGCTGAGACCAATTAGCCGGAATCTGGTTTGGGAACAGATCACAGCACCTTCATCACCAAAACCATCTGAGCTCCTGTGAGACGCGAAATTAGTATTCTGCGAAGGCAAAGATTTATGAAGAATTTTTACGAACCGGAAATATCAACAGCTCTATGATCATTGGCCCTCTGTCGCTGGATATGGCTAAGAGACATGTGTCCCATGCAGAAAACAAAGCCAATCCACGGCATATACGGTGAATCAATGTAAGCAGCAATGGCATATGCACCGACGGAGCTCCACATAAGTGTTCGAAGCCCATCCCAAAGATCGAACAGGCCGATGAGGTAAAACAAGCCGACTCTACTCCAGGTCAACAGGGGTGTCGTTCATGGGGCATGTGACACAAACCCTATTATGAAGAGGTTCTTTTGCCATGGTGACTTGTCTGGAATACGCTTAAGGACAGCAGCAAGAGGATAGGACAGCAAGAAAGAGAAGATAAGCTTGACTATTAAACTTTAGAATATTGCACAAGCATGAAGCTTCCAGAGCCAACATACGTTCATCAGTAGAAGCACCAAGAGCGTTCCCAACGTAGTTGAAGGCTGATACTTAATGTTAGAGCATCTATCTCCTCTGAGCAGAGCGTCTTTAGAACTTACGGATGTTGATGTAAGGTAGCATGATCACAGGGGATTAGGATTTACAGCTAGCAGTGAATGGTTTTCGTGCCTTCATAGGCAGCCTAACCGCGAAAAAGAAATAGGGTAGTAGCGTCAACGTGAAGCTGTACGCTATGGGGCAGACATTATCCTCAGGGCCTTTTTAGAGATAGTTAAGAATATAACTGATGCCTCTGACAGACCGTGAAAGTCATGTGGGGTGTTCTGGTGACGTTTGTTGAGAGACCACAAGCATCCTGCCGAAACTCGTGGGCGGTGAGAGACGAGCTCCCAAGAAAAAGAGACGCTACCAAAAAAGCATCACCATCATAAACCACAACAAACCATGAGCACCGTCTACAACCTTGAACCCCAGCCTACCGCCAAGGTCCTTCTCCAAACCACTGCCGGCGACATCGAGCTTGAGCTCTTCGCCAAGCAAACTCCCCTCACATCCCGAAATTTCCTACAGCTCTGTCTCGATGGATACTACGACAACACCATATTCCACCGCCTGGTGCCGGGCTTCATCATCCAGGGAGGTGACCCTACTGGCACCGGATCTGGCGGTGAGAGCAGCTATGACGGTGAACCATTTGCGGATGAGTTCCACAGCCGGCTGAAATACAACAGGCGAGGATTGCTGGGTATGGCGAATGGTAGCAAGAAGGATGATAATGGCAGTCAATTCTTCTTTACCCTTGGCAGCACGCCAGAGCTCACGGGGAAGAATACTCTATTTGGTCGTGTAGCCGGAGACACGATATACAATCTCATGAAAATGGGCGAGGCCGACCTTGCGGAGGAGGGAGGAGAGCGGCCATTATATCCCACCAAGATCACCGGCGCCGAGATTCTCGTCAACCCGTTCGATGACATGGTTAAGAGAGCCACTACCGCAAAACAGACAACCGATAAAAAAATTGAAAAAAAGAAACCCAAGCGCAAAGCCGGAAAAGCTCTCCTCAGCTTCGGCGGAGACGATGACGATGACGCCACAGCAGCACCCGTCATCAAAAAGGCTAAATTCAACCCCAAGCTCGTCTCCATCGGCCCAGAGAATCTCTCATCCCTCACCAGCCCAACCATCCCCAAACCTCCCCCTCAAGCAAATGAAATAAAAGAAATCCCCATCCGTCGCCCCACCCGCGCCTCACCATCCAACTCCCCTCCGCCCCCTACAAAACCTACTTCCAAACCCATCTCCGCTCCGCCCAAACGTGCCGTACGCTCCCCATCCCCCTCCACATCGCGCTCCCCCTCACCAACTACCAAATCCACCGACCTCCTCGCCCGCACAAATGCCCAAATCGCCGAGCTCAAGGCCTCAATGAAACGCCACACCACCGCCCCACCCCCCACAACTACGCGCAAGAAAACCACGCTCGAAGAAATGATCCCCGCGACCTCAACCCGAGCCCGCAAGCGCCGCGGCGGCGCAGCAATGTCAAACACATCCGCAGAACAGCAAACCCTCAGTATTTTAAATGCATTCAGATCGAAACTCGAGTCCGCGACACCACTGGCTTCGGAACCAGCTGCAGGCTCGTTTCAAGATCGTGGGCAGAATCAGAATGGGGATCATGACGCTCTTGACGACACCAAGGGCGCACCAGCCCCAGCCGCGAATACCACAACAACACCTGTTCCACCACCAGCAGCAGCGGCAGACGAAGAAACTATCCTCTGCGACCTCCATTTCATCGCAAACTGCCAGTCTTGCACGTCCTGGGATGCCGCCGCCGCAGCCGAAGACGACGACGACGATGCGGGATGGATGGCGCATGCGCTCACGTTTGCGAAGGATCGGTTAGGGAAGGATTTGGAGTGGAAGCGGAAGAATGAGGAGGAGCTTGTTGTTATTGATCCGAGGGAGAAGGCGAAGGAGTTGAAGGTAGAGCGGAGGGGGGGGAGGAAGGGTGGTGGTGGAAGTGGGAGGGAGTGGGATAAGGAACGGGAGGTGGGGAGGGGGAAGGGGTTGGTTGGGAGGTAGCCCTGGCAGAGGGAGGGGATTTGATATAGTGCTGGTGATGAGATGATGATGGAGCTGGCTAACGAGTAGAGGAAATATCGAGTGATATATTGCTGCTGTGTGAATGGGAACGTATCTGCGTATCCATCTTTCTGCCTCGTGCAACCCATTTTCAGTTCCAGCCCTCCAATCGGTTCCTCTCCAGATTCGCAACGTCAACAATCAAGCATCTCGCATCATGCATCAAAAATAAAGAAACAAAAAATTCCTCAGCACTTATGTCCATATGCCATCCTTGCCAACTTCGCCGGACTCATCTCAGCCTCAAAATCCCTCGGCATTACCTTAACAGCCTCAATCATGGGAGCTCCTCTCGGCTTGCTAGCAACCTTCAGTCCAGTCGACCCAGTTGCAATGAGGTTGAGCCAGGCGGCGAGACGATAACCAGCTGTTTTCAATCCACGATCAGCAAAAGCACTTCCACCGCATGATATAGGAGAGATAAAATAACTAGTAATCAAGGACATCGACCCACCTTTCGCAATTTGCAACTCAATAACCGGCACAGCCGTAGTATAATAACTCCCATCCAGCTCCTGTCCACTAACCGCACTAACACCATCAGGGAGCACCGTACTACACACATACGCATTACTATCCGTCGCCCAGCCCATAGCAGTAGTAATAGGATCATCGATATTGATGCCGGAGAGCCAAGAGGATTTCTGGCTGCTGTAGGCGCCGGTTTTAATGCTGGTTGTGAGAGTCTTGGCCCATGTCTTGGCATCAGTGAGAGTATAGCCGCCAACGAGTTTCTCGGGCATGTTGGTGTCCCAGATGTGGTGGAGGTTTGTAGAGGTGCCGTCACTGGGGGAGGAGAGTGTTAGTGTGGTTGATGGAAGGTTTTGGTGGAGGGTGGTTAGGGGATGGTTTTGATTGTCAGATGGAGTATTTAAATTTAGAAGTGATGGGCAGTGGATGGTAGACTTGAGGACGTGTGAATGTGGGGATGTGGGTCTTACAAGGTCACATCAATGGTGTTACCACCGATATCTAGAGAGCAATGAGTTACAAGGCGCTTCATCAGGCTAGACATAGAGGCATACCAAGCGCTTCGTCGTGGAGAGGCTGATGGATATCACCAATGAACTGCAGTCCTGCTGTTAATATTTAGAGCAATGGATTACGATGTGGTCATTCTTACATGGACGATCCACTTCAAAGCCTTCTGTACTTCGGTAGTCGACAGGGACGTGTCCACCACTCGGCTAGTCTAACGTTCTATCGAGTTATTATCTTTCGGTCACAATTTCATTCAGAAAGACAGGCAGTAAATGATAACAGAAATAGAAAACGAACGTAATTCTGTATAGCGCTCACGACACAACCGCCAGATCCGCAGTCACGGTTGTAGTCGACATTGCATGAGCTAGGTGGATCGTCCTCGGCATCAATGAAGTGGTAGGGCGCTGAGAATGATCCCTCGGAGGTATATCGGTACGTGTCCGCCCAAGTCGCAACATTAGCAAGATACGAGGTGGAAGTATCAGCCAATATGTTCTGACAGAACGTCTTGGTAGCAGACGTGACGAAGTTCTGCGCAATGTATGCTACCGTATCATGCCCAAGGGTTCCCCAAGCGAAAGCGCCGGGAAGGGCTTGAAGGATCAGCGGGGCTGCAAGGAAGAGCGATTTGGCCATGGAATCAGGTAAAGAGCTACAGTCTTTGGATGATTGATGAACTCGAAGGAAGACGGCGACGGACTTCTAGTGAGAGGGTTCCTGTTATTTAAACAATGGCCGACCATTTAGCATCAAAACATCATCGGCCAACTCCGTGACGATCCCCCGATATCAATCAAGGGAACAGGGACGTTTCTAGAAGGCGAAATCTGGAGATTCAAGGATGATTATTGTCGTGACACAGGAACATCAACACACCAAGATGGGTGCTATACCCAAATAGGCAGTTCAATCTTATCTTGGCTCGTCCAACAAGCTTCGAGAAAGGTTGATGAACAGGGTCCTAACCGGGTGTGATGGATTGATTGGCGCTCGGGAGTTCTTTGCATGTTCCAATTGGTTTGCCGAAAGCTTGATGCAGTGACATCGCAAAATACAAGGGATAACGTATCGTGAACCAATACATTCATCCAGTTGTTCCACCTGCTATGTGCAATGAAGTACAGGTACATCCTAACGCCTGGCCTGGTATATCGACTCGAAGGGGGGGTCATTCGCGACCTTCTTCTTTCATCTTACTTCAGGTACTACTGCAGCCGCAAGATTGTGATCAATCGGTTCGACATTCGTATCCGTGTTCTCCTCTTGCTGCGCTGGCCTCCCGTCAAAAAGCCGTATCCACCAAGAAGGAGGATCTAATGGACTGTGGCCGTCATGTAAAGGTGGGTAGACGTCGTTGAAAAAGTACCATACTGTTCTCCAGTTAGCCAGAACATCTCCCCGAACTATGCGACACCGCTCACTATGACCAACGACGATTCCACACATCTCATCCTTAGGAACGGTTCCGTGCACTACCAACGAAAACATCAGAAGCACCCAGGGTAGGTATGGTGCCCTGAAGACTACCAATCCCAAGAAACTCAACATAGTATCCGGATTCTTCCGACTCCAAATATAAATCAACGTGCTTGACAACGCCGTTCCGAGAAAAGCCATCGAAAACATCGGGGCGATGCATAGAAGAAGCGTCGACGCAAATGTGAGAAGCCATGAGAAATGCGCTGGCGAACGCCCAGAGGACTCCTCGAGTAGCCGGGAGTATCGTTGGAGGAAGAAGATATGGTAGAGGAGGTCCAGACTTAATGGGCCAAAGTAGAAGAAGGTAGTTATCAATCGCCAGTACTAGTTGCTCATAGTCAGCGACAAGGTCTTTGTACTATCTTAAAGGTCTTTCAACTTACCTGGCTTCTATAAAAGACAGTCCGGACGCTGTAGAATAGTTGAAATGGAGTGACAATGTGACACTGAACTAAAACACTTGCTCCGAGTGCAGCAGTCATCCACCACCGTGTGCACACTGGCATTTCAAAGAACCACTGTTCCAGAGGAAACTGGCCCATCATGCCATCTCCACCATCAAGCATTCCAGCCATGGTTGAAAGTAACGATAACGGATGCAGCTGGAATAGAGAGCACAGAACTGAACGCGGGGTTTTCGAGGAAGAGGTAAACGGTGGAAAGAGCAAGAGGATGTCTTTATTTGTTTATTAAAGAGAGAAGAGGTATTCATAGACTAAATGGTGAGTGAGAGACAATTAGGATCCAAACTGCCACCTTTCCTTGTTGCCCTGTGCCCCAGAGCAAGCAGGTGGCACCATGAGGCTGAGTAAGATCTTGTTAATGTCCTATCAGATTATCTGCAGTTCCGTAACCGGGCCGACAACAAGTGTGTCACGTGCATTAATACCCCTGCTCATTCCAAGCCACCGAGTCGCGAACATCAACAAGCATCGTCGACTTCTTTCACTCGCCCTTCCATTTTAATTTTTACATCCTTTCGACCCTTCTTCACCGTTTCTCAAATCTTCAATCGCAAAGTACTGTTCAATTGTCACCATTTTAGAGAGGTTTGAAGGCAGATTAGGATTTTGTTTGAGAACAAACGGTTCCGGCGCATACCTCGGCGCGTTCCCAGCCCCCCCCCAACCGCCTTCTTTATTCTGAGGATAATTGCGCCTTGGCCCACCTATTTTCCTTCTCTCTCCGCTATTGGCATATCCACGGATCACCGCCTCGTGCACTTGCGCAAAACTTTTCTATATGCCGCCGAAGCAATCTATCCGACCAACGCGCGGTGGTGGTCTGGGGTCGAGGGGAGGAGGGCGAGCAAGTACTAGTAGTAGGAGAGAAAAGCCAATTGGAGGCAGGGAAAGTCTGGGCCGGAGAAGAGGAGACGTACAACGTATGTGGTCAGATCCCATGCGCCGGTCACAAGAGTGGCCCTGGAAGCTTTAAGATGTCCAGTGGCTAACCCTGCATTTCTCCCACAGCCGGCGACCCAATTCCTTACCCAAAGAAGCGCCGATATAAGCCAGGTACTGTCGCCTTAAAAGAAATTCGAAGATACCAAAAGAGCACGGATCTCCTACTGCTCAAGCTACCATTTTCAAGACTAGTGAGTGCCCAATTCACATACCTTTTACGCATAAATTCCAATTGATACTCATCTCCTTCGCTATTTGACAGATCCGAGAGATTGCACACGACCTCGTTCCAGCTGGCGAAGTCCTACGCTGGCAATCCCAAGCTATCATGGCGTTACAAGAAGCAACCGAAGCTTTCCTGGTCCACCTATTCGAAGACACCAATCTGTGCGCAATACACGCGAAGCGCGTAACAATTATGCAAAAGGACATGCAATTGGCGAGGAGAATACGAGGCTCATGGGGGGGATCAGGCTAAGAAGATGTTGGATATTACTTGTCTTAATTTTACGGAGGAAATGGAGAGCAACATGCCTTGGAAGATGGGATAAAGGCGGGTGACCTGCTTTCGTCTCGCTGATCCCCATTTTGTGTGTTAAAATACGGTGTCATTTGGTCATGGTGTTTACGGTCTTCGTGCACAGCTCCAGGGCTTGGTTTTGGGGGGTTTCCGGTGATATACCATCTTGTAGTTATTAGTAGTTCAGATACTCCTCCACAAGCAAAGGCTTGGAGAGCCAACCCATTCAATTAGCCAACCAAGGCTTCTTGCGCATATAATGTAGGTCATCATATTGGGAAGTAACGGGCGACCCAGATAAAGTTTGTCTCAGCATATACTTCGATCACTACGAGCGAACTCATCAGCTTCAGCACTTAATATCAAAAGTACGATAAGGTGAGACCACACTTCCATCCATGACTCTCTCTTTATAAAACCCTCATTCCGGGTCTACGCATGTCTATCTTTCTATTAGTTCCAATACAATTCACATTTGCTTCACATAGCAGTTTCATTATCAAAAGGATATTACCCAAAGCTTTATATCTCAATGTGCCTCACCGGAAATGTCGCATAACTCTTAAATACAGTGATGAAGCTATACTGGGTAGAAGAATGGGGCTATCTTGGCAGAGACCTCTACGCTAGATTACAGGTCCGAATAGAGCATGTTTATGCAAAGGCCTGGATTAGGGAAGAAATTTATGTACCGGAGCATGTTCTGCTTTCATATACGTCCCTGATCCAGGACTTTGAGGGGCTGAAATATAGTCCAATTCCTTCACAGATGAATTACGGCTCGAAACTCTTTACGCGACGCACAAGCATGATTCACCTTCACGTTTTCCTCTAAATTCATATCAACTCATATTTCAGCCGCTTTTTACGGTTTCTTGGAATCGACCAAACTCTCGGTTTGCTCTGCTCTACCAATCCACCGAAGAAAATAACCAGTTTCATTATCTCGATGCCACCGGTCCTTTGCTCCCACGCAAACTCCTAAATCAGTCAACCCAAAAATGGAAGTTGACATGGACTCAAATGATATGAACTCGCTTCATATGCGAGGCGTCATCCTGGCGGTACACCAGATTCAAGAGGCTCTCCGTTACAGAGAGGACAACAGGTCTACAATAAACCGTAAGCCAGCCACAGTGAATGCCTCCTCTATCTCATCGCTCGGAAGCTCTCGCAAAGATCACAGGCCCTTATTATACGAGATCCGAGACTCAAATATCCACGGCAAAGGCATCTTCGCAACAAAGGACATTCGCTCCGGCACACGAATCATCGCTGAAAAACCACACATGATCCAAACTGGCCGCGGAGACATCAAAATGGTCATGGAAGCCTTCAAAAGGCTGACTATGAAAGAGCGCGCCACCTTTGTCTCACTTCAAGGCCTACCATGGCACACCCAAAAGCTCATGTCCAACATCACAACGCCAACCACCAGCGCCGACGCCCGCGTCGTCCTCGAACAAATCGCCTTACTCGGCTCTATCTGGGCCAACAATGCCGTTTCCCAAAACCACGCCCAAGATTTTGTCATACACTTAGACATGTGCCGCCTGAACCACTCCTGTATCCCAAACACGATCCAATACAGCGAACCAGGCAGCGGCCTCTTTGTCGTCGTCGCTATAACCCCCATCGCCGCCGGCGATGAACTCACCCGCTCCTACGCGATGCCCCTTCTCGCCCACGAGCAACGCCTAAAGGTTTTGCAATGGTGGCAGTTTCAGTGCAACTGCCGGGCTTGCGACTTGTCTAGCCCTTTCGGCCAGATGATAGAAAAAAGACGTCGGAATATCCAGCAGTTGGCTGCGAGGACGGGTTTGGCTGATTCTTTAGGACTCACGGCCTATCCGGCGTTGCATTTTCAAGAGCCGGAGATCCCTGTGAACGACGCTTTAGCGCAGCTGGTAGGTTTGCTGTGGGATATTGGGGTTCCGGATACAACATACCAGCTTGCGTGAGTAGTCCTTCCCCCTACCCTCCGACATCCATATTAAGCAAATGTTAATCCACTACTCAATCAGGTATCGCAAAGCCTTCGCCCTCTTCGCAAGCAAGGGGAAGTGGCAGCACGCTTACAAGTGTCTGAACGAATACCACCACATCAACCTCGTTATCTTCGGTCAAGATAATCCGAGAACTGTCCGAGGCCAAAAAGCCGTAGATGACTTCTTGGAATGGCTCCTGAATGAACTGCCGCCACCGAACGAGCTTAACCGATTGCCTCCACCGGTGACAGTGGCGGATTTTGAATAGCTTGGGCGATTTTGATTTCCTTTGAGATTTTGAGTTAGAATGGAGGGGGATTTATGGTAGGCCATGTTGCTGAACAGCATGGTGGTGCTCCCCGCTGGTATCAGAGGGCAAACAGAAGGTCATACCAGGAAGGAGGGGAATGGAGATGCCTGCATACATACGAAGAACTCCGCCCACTTTCTCGGTCTTTCGAATGTCATCATAGACAGAGTGGGTATTTCTGTTCCCGGGTGTTTCGTTCCATGGCTCAATACAAAGCCACTGCAAGCCTCTCACCCACCTTATTAAGTACAACCCCCTAATGCAACTCTCTAAATTTATGCAATAGTCATGCTTCACCGATTGCCTCCACAATAATATAGCCAAAGGACATAGTACGTGTTAACAGATATAGAATTAGACTGACGAGACTAAGCCAAGTTGTAAGTTTCTCGAAAATCTAAATTGATGTCCATACTTGGCGAAACTTAAACTATTGGCTTTGTTTTCGTAATATAGGTCTTAGTTTTTAGACCTTCTTTGTAAAAGTCTAAACTAGCATAGAGATGTCAACCTAGATAGCTCCATACTCCAGTCAAACAGTTTTGTGTGGTCCCGGTCTCTTCACTTCTATTCATATTCCCGCAACTTCCAGCGCATTTTGAACACAATCGCATTGGGTCAACTTGAACGAGATGTCAATTGTATTATAGTGCATCTCTTGACCTGCGACGCAGGACACAGCTATGTATGTACAGGAACCCTCCTTGGTCTCAATCCTAATCCGAGCCCTGCCCTCTCCTTTCCGTGACAAACACACACACACACACACACACTCTCTCTCTCTCTCTGCTCCGCCCTTCCCGATATTCAAAGCTTTATTGAAACCACTCAAGCACACCCCTACCTTGCTCCCGCACCAATTTCGCTTTATGCCTACACATCACTTTTACTCACGAGACCTATTTTCGATTACCAATTTCCCTCCACCCGTCCCGTCCTCTCCATTCAGAGACGAAAAGATTTATTAAGAAAACTCATACCCAACAGCTATCAGGCAATTCTCGCACGGCCTTCCCGATACCACAATCATCCATTACCCCCCTCCACCCACACATTACTTTTCACCTTTGAATCTAGGGGCCAGAAACAAACAATTAATTCTCGACCATTGGATGGACCGCCTTCCCCCCCCCCCCCCCCCCCCCCCCGGGGGGCCGCGTACAAATCGAAGTATTACAGATTACAACCCTAACCCTTACTTCCTCCCCTCTAACCCCATAATCCACCTTCACGTCCCCCGCTCTCTCCCATCTCAACGCTCACTCCTCTTCGGCCACTCCGCCCCCTTCTTCATATTCTGCTCATCAATCCGATTCAGCTCGATCATCAGCTGCCGGACGTGCTCGTCTAGGTTCTTCATTGTAGCGTCGGCCCTTGCGGACGGGTCGGCTGGGGTCTGCGGGGAAAGGGTGTTACTGGCTGAAGGGAGGGGGAAGGGTGAAAGGGGCGAGGGTGGAGAGGGAGAGGGAAGGGCGGATGGAGTCAAAAGCAGGACGGCAGACAGAACAGCTGAGATAGTATGGAGGGAGGGGATACAGAGAATGGGTGAATTGCAGACGGAGAAAACGGGTCCAAGGAAGATGCAGTCTCGCACGAAAAGAAACCATGACCCACATTCGGCCTCGCAGGCGGCACCTCTGCTGACTCTCCTCCCAGTGCTCCATCCTGCCACCGCTCCGCTTGCGCCATCATCTGCGCTTGCACCTTCAATTGCGCCCGCCGCTGCGCCTGCAGCGCGTTCTGGTTCTGGTTTGTTGGCGGACGTTGTTGCACTTGCGCTGGCTGAGAGGGAAGATAATCCGAAGTTGGCTGGGAGTGTGTTGGATGCCATTTTTGCTTGCCTTTGCTTGGGGTGGTCATTGGTGGTGGCATTTTGGTTCTTAGGTATTGCTGGATTGGTGCGCTTCTGTCGGATGGAGGTGTTGAGGGCAGGATGGAAAGGTTGGTAGAAAGGGTAGGGGCGCGTAGCTAGTTGATATCAAGATTTTGGCAAGCGGCGCTAGAGAAGGGCGATAGAGCGGTGAAGTGGCCAAGTGAAATGCCCCCAAACGATCATGAATAACAGAAATTCACTTGTCCAGGTCTCCTCCGATAAGAAGGCAGAGGCAGCCACATGGGTGCCTGACCCTATTTCCCTTTGCATATAACCAGACTTCAACCACGTCCACTTCATTTCTCCTCAAACGTTTGCTTGCCTGGATGGTTAAACAACAAATCGACAGTTATTGCGAATGTGTCTTTGTTACACTTAGTGGAATCGATCTCCATGGCAACGTTGGAGAGACCGGGTGAAATAAAATGGTTCGAAGCGAAGTGTGAATGTGTGTCTTTTCTTCCTGTCCATTGATATCTACCAATGGCAGCTCTGGAGAGGCTGTTTGGAAGAAGAAACTGCCAGTTAATTCTCCCAATGCGTTTATATTCTCACTCTCCGTCGAAAATTACCAATGGCGCCTTGGAGAGGCCCACTGCCTCTAGAAGAGCTGTGGCATCTTTATCGATGGAGGAGCGGCTGGTAGTCCGTATCTAGCTCTGTACCAACACAATCTCTACATCATACCGCAGTGCCGATGAACCGTATCTCTCTATAATATAGAGGTGGTGTCATTTAAATGATACCGACGATATACTCCATGAAATTTTTTAAAAGAAATTTTGAAGGGGGAAAAAAAAAAAAGGTTCCTAGTGAGGCAGTATCTCACAATTTTGCTACCCAACATCAGCACCCAGCTCCCCCTCTTTGACGACGACGTCCGTTAGGAAAGCCACCATATTTCCAATGGAGAGACTAAAGAAATGGAAGACGACCCGACGCAAAAACGGAGTCATGACTGTGGCACGGCGCAGGTTTTTGGAACTGGTACTATCACTCAAGCATACTGTATTGCTTCGTGTTTCTTGGGAAACAGCTACGGCCACCCAAACACATTCGAGCGTTCGATTGATGATGGAAATCAATTCCATCATTTATATCTCCTACAGATTGAACAACAAACCACTCCAGCCAGATCGCTCATGTCAGAGCGCTGTGATCTTCAGTTACTCGACTCTCATGAGTGGGGTGATTTGTAGATTCTCAATCAGCCGTGATCCAATTGATGTATTCTTCTACGGGTATCAAAGAAATACGAGAATCTCTCTGCGGATAAAAGTACTTAAATCAGAAGAAAATCGAGCAGAAAATACACGCGAAATCTTATCTACTAGGAACACACGGGGAATCCACGGGAGAGGACAGAGAAATATGTACGCGATTTACACCGTGACCGCATTTTTGCGAATGCTGGTTGCAGGTGCTGATTGTAGGGTGTCAGACTCGGAAAGCCGGTGTGACAGGCCAATCTGCGGTAGGTTAGAAGGCGGGTAGCGCCGCGGCGGAAGCTATTAAAGATAATTTGTTCGTTCTCTCAGAGAACTTAACAATGTTGTATCTCTTATCGGTCAATAGTAGCGAACCCTAGAGCCAGATATCAGCCTCACAGAAACAGGGTCGCAGGAATTTAAAAAGAAACTCAATGATCCGGAAAAAAACACAAGCCAACTTACACCGACAACCAACTCTTCTCCTCCTTCTCTTTCCCCTTCACCCGCCTCTTCACTTTCTCCGTCCAAGCCGGATGAATCTTACTAACACACTCCCCTTTACATTTACTACACATCCACCACCTCGCCCCCCCCTTTAAAGCCCCTCTACACTTCGCACACTCCAGCGTCGTTCCCTCTGGTAAATCAGCGCCCGTCGCCCTATCCCTTAACTGCTGCACATATCTCTTGCTTCTCTCTGCTTGCAGTTCCTGCCAATCTTTGAGGTTGCATGCGTGGCACATGCGTTGGTCTTGGATCGAGACGTTGGCGAGAAGGCAGCGGCAGCCGAGCTTATCGGCACCGCGGCGGGAGACGGACGGAAAGATGGTTTTGAAGTAGCATTTGCTGCAGTAGGCTTCACAGAAGGTCATGTGATGGGCTCCAGGGAGGCTGGGGAGGTTGCGGACTACGGTGCAGTCCTGATTGATTGCGTTAGGTGGGGCTTGAAGGTGATTACAAATAATCCGGACAGCAAATATACAAAAGATAAATTCTTACCGAACAGACCTGCTTGTTACAGTACAAGCATTTGAATCTTGAATCCTCATTACAAGTGTACGCTTTCAGTTTCTGCACTCGATATATCATATCTCCATCCGGAAAAACCGATTCTCGAATAGCCTTTGATGTCAGGCTTAGATTGAGAAGATCATCGTAGTGCAGACCGGCTGCTATAGGAAGAAGTAGGTGTTCGATATTCAGTATTCTTTGGAGGTTGGGAGCTGATATTCTCATGTTGCTGTAATTGGGGGTGTATTTCGGGGCCTCTTCAAACTCCAATTTCTCCATCCCGCGAATACGTCGGATGACTTTCTTCACAAAGCGATATCCGAATCGAATTCGAGGAGAGGAGTAAGAAGCTATCCAGTAGGGTACTCCAAAGATGACTATGACGAACCAGGCAAACGGCCGGTATGGATTCAGTATGCTTTGTTCGCGTGTGTCACAAAAGATGCCGATGTATGCTGTAATCATTTGGAAAACACTGTCGGACGCATTAATTGACCGAAAAATAAAATATTCAGATGTAGGAGCAAACCTACATAACAATAACGGCGAGTATCCAAACAGTAACGAATTGGTTACAACTAGCTTTGGCGTCCTGGCCTTTGCCAAACGTGGCGGCGAGATGGAAGAAGCTTGGGTGATTGTCCTGGACTTGCCAGGTTTCGGCATGTTTACATGTTGCGTGTGTAGCAGGGAGGTAATTGCCCTGAAGACCTGCGCCGATAGAGAGTACAAGACCAAGGCCGAGATCGAGGAGGCCATATATGAATATTATGGGACCTTTCCATATTAAAATAAGGATGAAGCCGACAAACATCCATACAAAAGTAGTCATGCCCTGCCTATGAGTTAGCTAAGCCGTTAGATAACAACTAATTTCTTGATGTGGCTAAATCCTGAAAATTGAAAGTTGCGTTTTTCGTAAAGAAATGAGGTCATTCCGAACGAGAAATGCATCGACATACCCCGACATAGACCAAAGACTGTGAAAGCAAAACATGTTTATCATACGGCGGCGCTTGGAGCTCCGGATGACTTTTGACCAGATGAAGGGTATTTTTTGCGGCGAACGCAAGGACCGCGGCGGTGATGACTTCGCAGAATCGCAATACAAGGATACAGCCAACAGTGCCATTTTCATCAGCCTTGGGCATTTTACTTAGTTTCCATCTTCCGCAACCCAAAAGGAAACTCATGGTTGCAGCAAGAGCTAAGATGGATGCCAAGAAAGTGACTGAGGAAGATTTGCAGAGGCACAAGACGGAAGGATGAAGGAAGCGGCACGGTACAGCATATACGTGAAGTGGCGGAAGAACTACTTTGAGGCAACCTAATGTGTGTCACCTCGTAAGGACGGCGGATAATCCCATTAATCCATTAGGCAGTCGAAATTCAAACGCCCAGATAGCCCAGGCAAGGCTGAGTTGAAGCCGTGCGACGATACAGCATATTCAGGCTGGTGTCGTTACAGGGTCTATGTATCTTGGAATCCTTATCAGACAGAATGATGATATAAAAGCTGAGTAAAGGAATGAAAAAAATAGAAATCTTTAACGGAAATAATGATCTTATTGTGACGCCTGGGGATACTCGAGGAGTCAAATGTTGGTGAGCAGGCTGCGAAGTTGTGACAGCTCCCCCACCACGCTATATCCTAGCGCCAACTGCCGCTCAGCCTCAGCGCCACATGTGCTGCTGCGCCTAGCACTGACATTGGCATGTCCCAAGCTTCCAGATTCTTTCGCTGGCGACTGGACAAGGTCGCAGGGGATGAAACAACAAAACTCACTCCAGCTCAACTCTCACAAGCCAATCCCACGTAATTCGTATTCAAACACCATTGCCTTCAGGCTAATGGCTGGCGCAAATTCGACCTTTCAGGCCCGCTCAACACACCATGATCGGTTAGCATGACTTCTCTTTGGCATTTAGTGACTCCATATCGGCGCTCGAGGCGATGGCGGAGGTCCGTCTATCGACTGGTGACTCTCGTCTTTGGCTTTGTCGTCTTCTTGGACGTACTACGTGTGTCCTTTCCTGAGCATGACAGCCGCCCGGAGACTCTTGACCTTTCTACAGGTTTCAAGAGGCCGAGCATCTTCATCGCTACCATCCATTGGAATAATGAAATGATCATACGCTCACACTGGGCCAAGGCACTGCTGGAATTTGTTAACGATTACGGCGCCGAGAATGTCTACGTCTCGATCTTTGAAAGCGGCAGCTATGACAACACCAAGGGTGCTTTGCAGGAGCTGGATGTTCAATTAAGAAATGCTGGTGTGGAGCGGAATGTTGAACTGGACGACACCTCCCACAAGGCCTTGATCGAGCAAGGCCCAAAGGATGGAGAGACAGGTTGGATCAACACTCCTCGTGGAAAGAAGGAGCTGCGGCGGATCCCATATCTAGCAGCATTGCGGAACAAAGTCATGAGTCAGATGAGAGACCTTTCGCAAAGGGTGAGCAATCCTCGACGATTTGACAGAGTGTTATGGCTCAACGACGTTGTATTCAAGGTATACCTAACAGCTTTCTCTCTCAGCTGACTCTATCATGACCAAAATTAACTCTTAGCTCCCCACAGACCTCTGACATCCTCACCCTCCTCGCAACACACAACTCCAGCTATGCCGCCGCCTGCTCCCTCGATTTCGAAAAACCCCCAAGCTACTACGACACCTTCGCCCTCCGCGACTCTTCTGGCGCAAAACCCATAATGGATACATGGCCCTACTTCCTCTCATGGGACTCGCGGCATGCACTCATAGGAAACCAGCCCGTACCAGTCCAATCCTGCTGGAACGGCATTGTCGCTTTTGACTCGGCGCCGTTCTACGGAGATGTTATGCCGGGAAAACCCACACAATTGGCATTCCGAGGTATCGAAGACAGTTTGGCAAGTTCGCATCTCGAAGGATCGGAATGCTGTCTCATACACGCGGATAATTACCTCAGCGCTCGGAAAGGCGTGTGGTTGAACCCTGCTGTTAGAGTTGGATATGATGGCAGTGCCTACGATGCTGTTCATCCCACAAGCTCGCACGGTTCCATTAGCTGGCCTAGTCCGCGCGACAGGTTTATCGGAATCTGGAGGAATCGCTTTGTTAGAATGGTTGGGCGACCGAAGAGGATGCTGGAGAGCCTGGTCGTGTATTGGAGGATGAGAGGGTGGGAAAGGGAGACGGGCGTGAAGGGCGAGAAGAGGAAGGAGGTGGGTGTTCAATGCGTGGTCAATGAGATGCAAGTCTTAGTGGAGAGGGGATGGTTGCATGTGTAGATGCGGCCGAATAAAATTCTCATCATTAGGTGTTGGAACTTTTCCAAATACATACTTGAGCCCAGCCTGCATCATCTCCGTCTTTGATCGTCGATCACCACCTATCACAGCCTCCTCTGCTTCTTATCTATACGTTTCCCGCTTTCTATCAAGCCTCCTGTGCCTCTAAAATACATCCATCAGGCCTAACCCCCATCCTCCCATCTCCATAACCCATTCAAAAACACGATAATTCATCTCGAAACACGAAACACGTTTCTGCTGATCAATGGTGTGCCTCTTAAGCCCGGGCTTATCGTAAGGCTGATTGACCCGCCACTGGGTGGGGCATGCAGATCCCCAGGATTGCATATCTAAGACAGAATGAAACAGCGGCGTGCATGGATTATATTACATGCCGTTTGTTAGATGGGGTGAGGTACTTTACGATAGGGCTCATTTCGAGATGGAAAAGAAACGCTAGCCGTACTTTTTTTTTTGGTTTCCGAGACAACAGTGGACTGATATTTCTGACGAGGCTGTTCAGAGTGCTTGGGGAGTTGGGTGCGGAGGTGAATTTGCTTGTCATTGACGCCCTCATATCAGGAGCGCAGCATGGATGGGAGCAATGTGGCGATACGTTAAGGCGTACATCGGCGCAGAGATTTAAAGAGTTTTTTTTTTTTGGTGAGCCCAACGTGATGATCGCAGCTATTCGCGCAATTTCGCCGGCCGTCCATGGACTTTTGAAATGTTGTGGAGAAGGTTCAATGAACGCTGGGTTGGCGGTAGTTCTGCGTGGACTTTATTCGGCTCGGAGGCACGGTGCTTCATAGGCCTTAGATGTTGACGTTGTGTGCTTCTTCTCGCCGAGGAACCGGAAGTGCAGATTCTCATCCTGCATCATCTTATTGAGAATCATCCCAGTATGACATCAACAATCTTCTCTAGCTCATGGAGCTCCCATTCGCCTTTCCGAAGCCATCCAATGCCCTTTCGACACGCGATGCTGTGTTCCCACTCAATACTCATAGCATGGGTAATGTCCTTGTCATAAGCCAAAGCTATCAGCTCAAGAGCACTTCGCTGCTTTCTTTGCTCATGAGACCCGCTTCACAGGGGCCCATTACCGACTTCGATTTGACCATAAAACGCCGCGCCTGTTGCGCGTGAAAACATGGATGGTGAGGTTGACTACGAGGTAAACCGTAAAGATTCCGACTGGATGGGAATATCCTCTCGAACATGCTGTACCAGGCTTTTCCCGTGATCTCCTCCGATGCAGGGTTGTTTTGGGTTGCCATGGAATGCAAATGTCAAAAACATTTTACGGTATGCCCCAGAGAATTCAACCATGGAACCGGTTGTTGATGGCTGATATGCTAACGGAAGCATCTACGACATCCTCACCATAGGTCAGATCCCTGGTATTGAATGAATTTATAAGATCAGCGCATTTGGCGTACATCTGGCCAATTCGGAATCCGAGGCACAAGGTGAATATTCTTAGTGAGACTCGGGTCTAAGGGTGTAAGGGCCATGTTTTCGCTGGGGTTATACGTATGCTCCTCCCATATCGACGTGTGATAGACTTAGGATAGCAGTTAATTGAAAATCAGAGCTCGCTGTGAGAAGAGGGCATCTTGGAAGGCCCAGCCTCTAGAGTTCCAAATTGTTTGCTCCGGATACCAACCTTCATAACTATGCATGACGACCTCAACTGCATTCTATGATTGAAGAGTGTCGCAACCGTTGACGGAGCAACACTTGGCACCAGATCTGATCCAGGGTAATCGATGGTGTGCATCAGAACCTTCAGTGGCAACTATCGTAGAGTTCATTGGCGTATAGCGACATAATGGAATAGAGGTAGAGATTTTCGTCTCTGATTCATCCTTGATTATGCACAAGCTATCGATCCACCCAGTATCTCCCTGACAATCGCGCGACTAGTTTCATGGCGTCACGGATAATCCGTGGGATTTCGAGGTCGTAAGTGTTGGGGCTGATGCTTCCTTTAAGTTTGAACACTCAAGGTTGCTCTTGGTGGTCTTGACCGTCACAGCATTGCCCCATACGTAGCTTAGGGCAATGTATTTATAACCCACTGCAGCTTCTACTAGACAACAGTCTTGGACATGATGTGACGGAGGCGGCAAATCCGGAGGTCGACACTCGCATGCAACATTTCGCAGCAATGAGTCCAGCGGCGTAACATTACCAGGTCAATAGTCTGGAATTCGAAGGTTCTGCCAACTGCGTAGGCCGTGGTCGGATTTTGTATTGGACAGAGCATAATAGAATCAGATTCGCGCTGTCGCAGAGGATAGATCTGGAGATAGCCCGGTGCCTCACCCACTATAATTTCAGGAGTGAATTTCTGGGTATTTTGTCCGAAAATCTGACACGTGGTGCAGCAATCCGGCACGGGCTCGTCCAAAATAAGGATTCAGAGTAGCGGGTTGGCTTCTCCAAATTATCAAGACTACGATAGTAATATGTTTTGATCGTACGTATCACTCTTTCTCACGTCCCGCAATAGCGAGGTAGTTCATTCGCATCGAGTGATATCCATCCATAACCAAAGGTAAGTGAGAGTAAGTAAATATTCCATTGGGGCATACGCGCTTGATGCGGACATCCCTTCAATTTTGAGCTTTTGATGACTGTATTATGCGACAGACTCCAACTCCATTGTCAGATTAAAATGCAGCCTCATATGAATTACATGGCAGGTTGGGAAGGCTTGAAGAAGAAAGGGAGGACTCTAATGCCACGATAGAGTTGAGGTTTGGCACAAAGCTGTTTCGGACAGGAAAGATGCAGCACATGGTGGACTGTGCATGATGAAGATTCTTATCATTTGACAAGGCCAAGATACAGGGAAGGCCGACATACACAAGCAGCTTGAGTTTTAGAGAAGGATGAAAAGTAGAGAAAGCTGATCATGAGGCGCGGATGGAGTTGTTGGAGTTCAAAGCGCCGCCAAGCCCGGCCAATAGAATGTCGACCCTGCCCACCTACAAAACTATATTCCCATCTTCTACCTCGCCCTCATCTTTGCTCCCCAACACCAATTCAACCCACACGAAGCCGAGCTCCCATGTAGTTCGGTAAAGTCCACAATGGCCTGTCTTTTCACCTGCTAGAGTTAACATTTGCTGAGTATGCTGCCGCAACGACTCCTCAAATCACCCACAAACAAGCACAAAACGAAACAATTTCAACAAAACTCTTGCAGACCTGCCTACCGAGTTTGCTCGAGCAAAACCGCCTCTAATGTAGCCTGTTTACTTGATAACGTTCTAATTTTTCCTTGGCTGGCTAATCACCACCCAGACCGTCATGTCACGCTCTTTACTCGAAAATCTCTAGCACGTTTTACGTTCAAGCCCGTGTGCAAGTTTCGCGGGGTGGACCTTACCCACACCGACCTCCTCGAACCCCCTTTTTGACCATCCCGAGGCATGCGGCGTTCGGGCCAGCCGTTCGTATTCCCAAAACGAACCATACGGAGAGATTACGTTTTGTTGAGAACACGGATTGGTGAACCAGCCCAAACCTATGACGATCGAGACGTTCCGACATATAACATATACAGTAGCAGCACAGAATTAGCATAGTGAAACGTTCCTATACGGCTAGATCAGGAACCGACACAACGATGCTGGCAGTTAACATTACTGCGATATTTTCTATAATTTTCACGTCGTTCGGTTTCCGATGCAAGCGCTCAGGCTAGTGCTGCTATAATATGGAACAGGGGACGATGACCGCCAGGATAAGTGGAATCCATGCCGACCTCAGCTGCATTACTAACATCCTCTAACCTGTTGCTGAGTTGAAGCCATTCACAGACGACTTCGCAACTCAACTGGAGCCTTAACCACAGAATTTTTGACCTGTTCCCGCAATGTATCATATCACTATTGACAGCATATAGACAGCTTAATACAATACAAACACTTTGATCAATATCAATTCAACTAAGTCTTATCTACGCACCTATTCAATATCCAAAACCCCAACAGAAATATTATCACAAACCAATACACAATGTCGAACTAAAAAAAAAAATAATACGACCACACAAACAAGAAACACGAACACCACAAAAAGTATATAAAATCCACAACATTATCATGAATACCAAAGTGAGATAAGAACACAAGCCCGAGCCCCAGCCCAAAGCCAGAAACGACCTCAGGTAACACTCAACACTCCGAAATCCCAATCATCTGCATCTCGCATCTGATATCTGGCACGGTGTCGCCCTTAATGCACCAAAAACGAATTGCCTTCCAATTACATGCCAAGAAAGAAAAACACCAGCACCTCGAAGCCAAAAAAAAAAGTCCCAGAGCGACCCATTAAGAGTAGAGAGTGACAGATAGAGAGTGTGCGGGAGAGTGAGAGAAAGAGTGAGAGTGAGAGAGCTCCAGTCTCCATCGATTAACCACAAAACGAAAAGGACGAGAGATCAGTGAGAGCTTCGCTACACCAAAAACCCCTTCCGTCCCGTCTCCGCCCAGCCCTCATGAACCGCATCAACCCAACTCAACAACTCCACATCCACCCCACCCCCTCCAACCTCACCTACGCGACATAATACAACTTCATAGCAGCCAAAACCCTCTTCCTACAAACTGGACAAACATCCACCCTCCTCGCACATCCCAAACAAGCAACCACATGCCCACAATCATAAAACGCCGCCTCAGCCCCCTCCTCCCAGCAAATACGACACATCCTCTCCGTCTCCTGCGCAACCTTCCAATGCGTGACCCCCTCACCGAACTTCTTATCGTTCTTCCACCCGCCCACATACGTATTCCCCGTGCTCGCCTCGACAAAAGTACCGGTACCGTGCTGCAAGCCGGCAGCCCAGTCGCCGTCGTATGTATCCCCGTTCTGGTAAGTGAAGAGGCCGTGGCCGTGCCGTTGCGATAGCTGAAAGGAACCGGTGTATGTGGCACCGGTGTGGTAGATGCGGGTGCCATGACCGTGTTTGTGCCCGTTGTGAACTTCGCCTTTATAGTACTGCGCTGAAAAGTAGTTACTAATAAAATGACCATTCGTAATGGTCGGGAAGTTGCGCGCGTGTGCACGGAACGAGAGATAAGGCTGTGGATCAGCAAACGCAGCACGGGAGGCAAGGGCGGAGCGCTGGTCTTCGGTTAGCGGTAGCGTGGCGATTATAATTGACGTATTGTGTAGGTCGTTTTGGGCAAAGGAGCGGCGAGGCCGGATGGGGTGCGTGGTTGTGAGGTCTTCTTCCTCGTGAAGCTCGATGCTCGCGTCTGGCGCGAGTGAGAGGAGGGAGATGACGGTCGTGTCGACGCGGGCGGACTTGGGGGCGATGTGCGAGCCTCGGGATGTGAGGGTTTGCGCTTCGGCGTCGAAGAATTTGAGGAAGAAATAGATTTCGTCGGGGATGGTGTTGGTGGGTGCGGGAGGGGGAGGAGGTGGGGCATTTTGAAGGTCAGCTGGCGGAGGGGGTGGTGGAAGTAAATCGGATGTCCCTCCCATTTCTGTGTCGACAGGAGGTGGAGGAGCAGGAATGACGACTGGGATGCCCTCTGGAACGACTTCGGCTCCAGGTGCTGGGATTTCGGCACCATCTACAACATCAGTTGCCATCTCCTGATCAGGTTGTTCCTGGCTTGATACAGTAACAGCCGCCGGTTCTTGTTGAGGCTGTTCAGGCACTGGTTCATCTGGCTCGCTCATAGGCGTATCTTCTGAGGCTGGCACGTTCTCTGGCGCTGGGGGCACAGATGGCTCGGCTAGTGTATCGGTTTCGTTTACAGAGGGTGGAACGGTCTGCGATGCTGTAGGAGAAGAAGACTCTGGAACTTGAGTGGCATTTGCTGTTGGCTCTTGCTTTGGTTCTTCCTTTGGAAGCTCTGGCAAACTTTCAAAGTCAATGACATGCACCCAGATGCGATAGTACGCCCAATGGTCCTCAATCTCGCCGAGTGACCACGAATCGCTTTGGCCCTCGTAATGATCGATACTGCCGCTAGAATACTCAATCTTTCCGGTAGAAAGCAGATTTGGTCGATAAGCAGTACCTCTCAGCGCGTCCAGGAACCAAAATTTAATCTGTCGGGGATCCTTGATATCTTTCACAACAGCAGAAAGCTTATCCCGAACTTCTTTACAGCCATCACAGGATGTCAGTTCCACCGTGTAGACGAGGTCGGAGTTCTCCGGACTCCATCTCGCATCGTAAGCATCAATCGTTCCTGGCCCTTCATGCTGAAGAAAAGCCTTCGAATCGATGACCTGGAAGACATGGCGCTTGGCGTTGGCAATCTTCTCCTGCAGTTCCGCTTCTTTCTCGGCATCTGTTTTCGGTTGTTCTACCGGAGGTTCTGCTGGGAACGGAGAGGGCGGAGCACGTCCTGCCTGCGCCCTCTTCACCTCATCAAGTAGCCATCCCGGAACTTGCCATTTCTCCATTTCGGGACGATTGCTGAAAGCAAGCTCCGCAACATCATTGCGCACATACATGGCAATATATGCGACAGGATCCTTACCACCTGTCTTGTCAGATCCCGATTTCCCCTCGTGAGCATTCACAGCTTGTCGTGTTGTCAAGCAAATGACCTTATTTTCATCTTTTCCATCCGTGTAGCTATACCATTTGCTGTTTGGTCCTTCTGGTCGAAGTACCGGATGGTAAAGGTAACTTTGCAGATTTTCTTTGTGAACAACAAAGCCATAGAGTGTGTATCCGGTGCCACGGACATTGATTTGATCATCCAACGTGACTTTGTTGACCAATTTAATCCAGGTACGGGTCGAGAGGTCAAACTCTTGGCGGTCAAGTTCGAGCGTCAAAAGTTGTGGTAGAGACTGAGTAGGATGTAGAAGGTCCGCGGCTTTGGTGACGGCTTCCTGCATACTCGATACGCCTTTTACCGGCACGCGGTAATTCGGTACACCAGACATGTAATCTTTCTTCATCCCGAAGAGCTGATCGAGAACCGAAGCGTAAGGGGTATCCCGCAACTCATCCTCCATCTTGTATCTCAAAGTCTCCCAAACTTCAATCACGTCCATCTTATCGAAGCTTTCTTGAATTCCGTACCATTCGAGCGCGTCCATAACATCTTCTATGCCAACCGGACCGGCTCCGGCTTGTACTTGGGTTCTCAGCAAGTACAACAACTTTTGCAATGCGGCGATCAATGGTTTTGGCCGTGTAAACGGTTCTGTGAGAAAGTCTGGCACTTTGAACTCATACAAAAACATTCGGAATGGTTTAAAGAGCATCCACGACGAAATTGCGGAGATGAAATTCCCTGCAGGATTGCTTTGGCCTTCACCCAGGGTTAAGCCTTGCAGCCCAGTCATCGCAAAGCTGTCCCATGGGTTGTCGCGGCTGTTGTGTTCCCACAAGCAGCCTGTTTCGTCGTCGACGATTCGGATATAGCTTGTAAAGGCCAGTTTATCGTTCCGAAGTAGTGCTTGCCGTTGTCCTCGTTGTCGGTGTTGAATCTCATAGTAGGGTCCGTGATACCGCGTCCAACCCCAATCCGGAGAGCCGGAACAGAATCGGTGTAAACATGTCCGAACATAGTTTACGCGTGGTTCATCTGGGTTGTATAGAACGACTGAAACCTGTGCAGCAACGCTTTGGCGCTTGGGCATTGGCTTTTCAATGAGGAGTGGAAGAGGCGTGTGCTGAGGCTCCGTTTGGGTAGCCTCCGTGGGATTATCGGTGGGCATTGCATTATCTGGTGCAATCATAGGCTCTTCTGGCTTCGTCGCATTCTCGTCACCCGCAGTCGGAGTCGATTCCGACTTTTCATCTTGAGATGCGACACTGACACATTCGACATAGATGCTCAGATAGTCCGAGTCGTTGCCCTTTGGATAAAACTTAATCTGCCAATCATAGCCCCCAACTGTCACAATCTGCGATTTCATGACGAGCTCTTTGTTCGGTTTCTCTTTTGTCCCATTGTAATTGTCGACCGTCCAGTCGATGCGGCCACTTGGGCCAGCAACATATTCGGGCTCTTCGAGAGGCAGGAAGGTTTTCTGTTCCCAATGCTCGTCTAAACGAACTGTAAGCGCCACTCTCCCTACTATGGTAGATGGAAATGAAACATACGGTCTAGTGCACTGACTTCCCCAGCCTCCTCTATTTCTTTCAGCTCTCTTTCATCAGGTATTGAAGTATCTTCCTGAATAGGATGCCAAGACTGCCCAGCTTCTTCTTCATCGGAGGAGTCAGAATCAGACCTAGTAGCCTCAGCGGGAGGAGGAGGAGGCGGCGGTTGCTCTGTGGCCGGGGAGGTAGGCGCAGGGGGGGCCGTAGGATCCACTGGAGTAATGCTTGCTGGCGGTGGGGGAGGCTCATTCGTAGGATCGGCCGGGGTGCCGTTCGAAGTTAGCTGTACTAGATTTTCGTTGGAAACTGGAACAGGCGATTGGGGATCCGTTGGAGCTGGAGCTTCTTGTGTATTGCCATTTAGTGAAGGAGGAGATGTAGCCCGCAATGTCTCTAGAGTAACAGGCGAGCCGTTGGTCACAGGCTCAACCTGAGAGGCATCAGGAGTTGTATCCATAGCGTCCTCATCAGCAGCGGCATCCCCTGCAACACCATTAGGAGTTGGAGAGATGCCGTTCTGAGCTCCGTCACCGGCTTGCACAGGCCCATCGGGTAAAACCTCACTGTCCACCATCATGTCTTCATCCCGATCATGGTTCTGGCCTTCTGAGGGCTGCAATGTGGTAGAAGCGTTCATGTCAACGTCTTCATTAAGATGGGGAGGCGGAGACGCGAGGGGAGTGTGAGGATGATGTAGGTGGTGAGGAGACTGAGGTGGTGAGGAAAAGGACGGCGGAGAGGGAGAGCGTTGGCCAAAGAGCAGCGGAGGAGGCTCGACGCTGGCAGCGCTTGTTGTAACGCTCATGACGAGAGACGGTCGTGTTGGAAGGTGATTCACATGTATAAGTCAGTGTTGAGGTAGCAAAGAACCGACGAAGAGTGAATTTGTTGGATTTTTGCTATGAATGAATGTTCCAGAGGTGTCGGTGAGTTTTTGGCGTGAGGCTGCAGATGGCGGGAAGTTGCGGCTTATCGTGAGCTTGATTCGGCTAGTACTAAGCTCTGATGGTGTAGCTTGGTGTAGCTTGATGGAGGAGATTGAAGTTTAGATTTAGTGATATATTCTCGCTATGTATGGGATAGAAAGTGAGAAGTTCGCTTAGACGAGGCAGACAGAAGCAAAAAAAAAAAAAAAATACGGTCAGGACGTGGCACGGTTTAAAAAGGCAGAGGCTATTGCTGTGGCCTAATCCCGCGTTCCCACGGGCAGCGCTGGGCGGAGGGTATTGTCTGTCCAGCCTCATTTTCGGCGAAGCCCTTGCGGGTCCCGTCAAGGCACCACCCAAAACTCCACCAAACTCGAACTGATCGCGCTAAACTAGGCAATCATCCCCACACTAAACCCGTCGCCGTCTGACCTGCTGAGGATTGAAACATTGCGCAAGGCTGGCCTGGGGTAGAGGGAGCCAATGGGGAGGCGCAAAAAGACAGCCAGCTCACGCATAAGCATATGCTTTCCCAGCCAACAACCCAGCGATGCTGGTAGAGCCCAAGCGCTGATTCAACAGACGATCAATCAACTGCCTGATCGTGGGGATGGTCGGGACTCTACTGGATCTGTAGTAACTTTGTAACCCTTTTTAAGGATCCATAGATGGATAGGACGAAGCTGTGCGGGGAGACGGTTATGAATGCGAGAGGGAATGCTTTAATCGTTTTACAACGTCGGATCACGCCTTGAAAATAGGGACCTGGAGAATTTTCACTCCATGTAGCATTTATTTCGTTCTATATGCTGCAGCCCAAAGCAGCGCAGCCCTTACTTTCTTGCCTCTCGCCGTTGTGGCTGCGCGAAAGTCGCCGCCACGATCATTGGAAAGACAACGGTCGCCTCGGCATACACCTTCACACTCTCACCATCTACCTTAATCTTCCCCCAGCTAACAGCCTCATCCGGTCTCGCGCCCGCATCGCTCCCATCAAACTCCTGCGCCGTGTTAATATACACTGCACTCTCTGCTCCATTGCGCATGAGGCACGCATTGGCGATATGATGCTTAACAAGCCCGCCTCCGAGAACAACCATTCCCGTCCTCTTCGCCCTGACAGCGATGGTGTTGATCTTGCGGAGGTCCTCGATCGTGTCCAACCGCAGCTGCTCCGGCGATGACTTGAAAGTGTGGAAATACATCATATCGCCCAAACTGCCATCCGTCAATGCCGGGCAAAAGACGGGAATGTTGTTCTTCCAGGCCCAGTAGTAGACTGAGCGTTCGTCATTGATTTCCTTTCCAAGGCGGCTGATCACCTTGCTTGGGGTCCAGTAGATTGGCTGGTTGGTTTTCTTGCTTGCTTCCTGCTCCTCCAGCATCCTGTCCAGGATGGGCACCACCCAATCTTCGAAGGCGCAGTAATTGCTGTTGGGCACAATGAGATTGCCGATGCGGTTCATGCCTTTGGCCCGCAATGCGGCGCCGGACGAACTGAATGAGCCGAGATAAGTGGGTCCTAAGCATTTGATGAAGTCCTCCTCGATGCCGCCGGCGGTGGTGACAACGGCAGAGACATGCTTGTGCTCTACTAAGTAGCGTAATGTTTCTCGTAGGCCAGACGAGATGAGATTGGACGTGTAACCCAGGAATATGGTCGTTTTCTCTGACGTTTCCGGGTCCTGCCACGACCTCTATGGACCAATTAGCAATTAATCGAGCATTTTAAAGTCTCTTCAAAGTGTATATCAGGCGTCATGGCAAATGTGACCGATCGTATGCAGCGCCTTCAGCCTGCTCTGCAAGCTTTCCTGACGTGATAGAGGGAAAAAAAAAGTTCTTCGGCGCTACCAAATAAAACGATGCGTTTCGTGGTCAGAGGCCATGGAGGACATCGCAATCGCCACGCAAACTCACCATTCCGTTGATGATCCGAACGGCCTCTCCAACTGATGTTGCCTGAAATCCCATGTTTGCCATCCCAGAGACAAGCTCCTCCACGGTAACGCTCCGGTCGGCGTAATCATTGAAATCAATGCCTCGCACCTCCTGGGCGCCCTCGGGCACAGGCTCGGATGGCTTCAGCACTGCAGCGGTGGCGCCCGAAGGTGCTTTTATATGCAGGGCATCATTGTGAGGTGTGGACATGACGGCTTACTTGTGCAAAGTCCGTGGGGTGCTTGCGCATCAAAAGAAAGTCGGCTACGGGAGGATTTGCCTTCAAGCTTGGAAGGCAGCCACGCGCGTGCTTAACGGCCAACACAAGCTTAGCAGTTGGAACACGTGCACACAGCGAAATTAGTGCACAGGTCATGGAAAGGGCCGATATTGCACGTTGTTGTCTTGGACTCTTTGGATGTGGAAGCTGTCGACATGGGGCTCTTACAAAAAAAAAAAAAAAAAGGGTTGGCCGTCTCAGTGTCAAAATTCAATGTCAAATTTCAAAATGGACATTCTTCATTGGGGCAGCTAAGCGAATCCACCACGCTTCCCACGAAGAGCGCCACAAGCCAGGGCCAGTCGTGTGGAAGTCTGGTTCGGACGATCTGGAGTGGCTTACTGCCAGCCTGCCTGCATACATGCCTGCATGCCTGCATGCCCAAGCCCGTCCAAGCCCCGGGGTTGAATCATGACCTGAGCAGACAGCAGATTGCGCATGTGGCAAATAATGGAGAAATGCGATCATGAACAGATCACCGCTAATGGCAAATGTCTATCGCTTTCGTCTTGATGCCATCCAGACAGCAGTTTGATGGAAGTCGCCCTCGCCTTTGGACCATCGTTCCACCGCCATCGCCATCGCCCGGTCGTGATCCGCCATGATCAGCCGTGATCAGTGACACGCAAATCTGACACAGGCGCAACGTTTCAGCGGCAGGCAGGCCTGTGGTGTGCATGGAAGCGCCTCGCCGAGCGTCTTTCAACACGAACATGGCCTCACCACCCCTGTCCTCAAAGCCCCTGCTCCAACAAAAGCCCATCTTGAAAAAGCCGTCCAATCAGAGGACATCTGTCAGCGACCGAAGAGGAACAATCTGCGGGTCAATTCCCATCTAACCCCATACAGCGGCAAGGCACCCAAGCCGATGCACCAGCGTAACCGTTGCTGGAATTCCCGGCGAGAGAGGGGCTTGAAATTGGACCTTGCGTGCTTTGCCGACCATGGGACATGACGGCCCTTCGTTTCTCTTGTCCTCTCTCCCTTCTCCAACAACTCCGCGACGACGATATCGTGCTGTCAACGGGGCGCACACTCGACGATCGGCCAACATTCGCGTCTTCCATCCGTCTCTTTATATCGCCCGAGACACGACTCACGCGCCGCAGTCTCTTCAGAGAAACATCGGCGCCACGTCAACCGGGGCTTGGGATCGAACTCCTCTTCGAGGGCTGAACTGGTTTGGCTTTCGCACGACACGCTTGTCCAGGACGTCAGGTACCGCTGCACGGTGTCGTCAGGCATCCTCTGGCGAATTCAAAGGGCCCTGCTGGACGGAGTCGCTCGAGAATTCTGGCCATCAGCGTCCAGGCAGCGTTCGTCGGCGTCAGGATCGTGAATCTCAGCTGGCAGGCTCGGCGGCTGGGTTCCACAGCCGGATCTCAGTGGTGGTGGTTTGATGCGGCTGCACCTCCCCCAGGCCCGCCCCCGTGTGTGCCTTCCATCCAACCTTTCAAAAGAACTGGCTCGTGCTTTTTTTCCACGCTAGAATTTAAGATTCCGCGCTAAGCCCTTCGAATCCTTGGCGCGATCCTTCGCCTACAACAAGGTTAGACCTTTTCGACACTTTCCACAGCGCCATCACGTCAACACGTCAAACGAGACCGAGGCATCGATACTTCTGTTGGCACACCTGTCACAAATATCGATACATACTTTCGCACACTGTAGTCTGTTGAGCCTCGGTGATAGACATCTTCCCCGAAAGCTGCCAATATCCGTGTCGTCTTCATCAATTCTCCCGAGAATCCGGATCAACAAAAAAGCCATCAACGAGAAACAGCATCGATTCGACAATTAATCTTCCATCAACACGGACTATATTCTCCCATGTGCAGTTCATCTTCATCTTTAACACACCAGATTGTCTCCAAGAGCCGCCATGTCTTCCAGATTCCCTGACAACCGCTTTCGTGCACGTGACCCGACACCTCCTCGATATGGCGACAGGCGGCCGTCCGCGCCCTATGGAGGAAGTGCTTACACGCCGCGAAACACCGACACTGGTGGCAGGCCTCATGTAGATCCCGGCGGTGCAGCGCCTCCCTCGTCGAGAGATGTTCCACGAGGCCCCAAGTCGTTCATAAATGCCGCTCGAGATCTTGGCTCAGCCAGCGGATCCTATGTGCCTTCTGGTCCTCGAGATGGCCGTGGACGGGGACTTGGCGGTCGAGGCGAAGTTCGAGAATTAAGAGACGCACCACCTTTATCGGAACCTCGGGATCGATGGAGAGGTGCCGATCGCGACCGCGACACTGACCGGAGGGATCGGAGACCTTCGCCACGTGGTCGCTCGCCGGCGAGGGATCCGCGAGATTCGAGAGACTACCCGCCTAGAGACTTGGACATTAGCCGAGCTAGGAGAAATTCCAGAGACGGGCCACTGTCAGCAAGCTCCACTTACTCAGACCCTCCGCCTACTGGTGCACAGTCCTACCGTGGAGGGTTTGGAAGGGGCCGGGGACGATCCGACTGGGATTTTCGCGGACGTGGCCGAGGTCACCACTACGACGAGCGCGATCAGTGGGAGCTTTTTAGGCCACGGAGTAGGTCGCGGGGACCACCGCCGCGAAGAGACCCGCCTCGAGAGGAACGCGAAATCGACCGTCGAGATGATCGAAGATTTGAGCGCCGCGAGGATGAGCGAAGGTTCTACGACAGTTATAAAGGCCCGGCACGGCCTTTAGACTCTAGAAGTTTGGAGCCGCGCCACGCTAGTGGGATTTCCGACTCCAGACATGCTTCGACAGGCGGAACATCCACGGGGCCATCAACGCCACATGCATACACTGGACAATCAACCCACCAATCTGCCACCGACCGACCAGGAGCTCCAGAGCCTGTTCGAGATGATGCATACTCCAGAAGGTCTTCCATTGCAACAGACTCTCTTGCTGCAACCGATTCTCGGCGAGAGTCAGAGAAGTCGGATTTTATTTCGAGTCGCGCAGAAGCCTCGAGAGACCGCTACGGTCCGCGCGCGGCATCTCCTCCGCCACAAGCACCTCAGGTTCCCGCATTCGGATCTGTTTCAGCGAGGCCGGCTGCTTTTACTACACCAGCTTCAAATGTCTGGAAGGCTCCCAGCCTCGAAACAAAAGCTCCTGTCCAAGCACAGATCTCTAGGCCTGTTCCAACTGCTAACTCTGCGAACTCTGCGCCCTCTGCGCCCTCTGCGCCCTCCGCACCCTCTGCACCCTCTGCGCCATCTGCACCCTCTGCACTCCCTGCAGCACCATCACCGTCTGCGCCTGCAGCACCATCGGCTCCATCAGCACCAATATCGACTCCATCCGCACCAATATCGACTCCATCCGCACCAATATCGGCTCCATCAGCTCCATCAGCTCCAATATCAGCCCCACCCACTGCTCCTAAGGCACCGCCAGTCGTGCCAACAGGACTTTCAGCGCTTCCGCCCACAGGTCCTAAGGCCACTCGAATACCCGACAGGACACCTGCAGATACCCAAGACCTCAGGCCACCCCCGGCCGAACATCCAAGGAATGATGCTGCTCCTGCCAGACTTGCCCCAGTCTCTACGAGCATTCCTATTGCATCAGTTTCTGAAGCTTCCGATCAAAAAGCATCGATGCTGGCTCAAGCAAACTCTCCACCTTTAGGTCCTTCGCCACAACGACGAGCTCCTCCTACAGGTCCGCAAGCTACACTTCGGCCAAATGTGTCTCCATCTCAGCCCTTTGGGAGATCTCCTCAGGTGCCATTCCCCGCAAGGGATGCATCACCAAACCCAATACCGATTGGGCCACGGAACACATTAATTACATCGCCAAAGAGCGTAGGCACCAACATTCCAACTGGTCCCAAAGCTGAGAGAGGCCAGCCCATGGGAGGTAGATCGGCAATGTTCGGTGTTCCGAATCATCCTCCATTCTCGGCGCCACGAGCACCAATGTCTGGGCCACCTAAGAATCCTCAGTGGCTTCGGCCAGTTGCGACTGCATACAATCGTGCACCGATTGTACCCACCAAGCGAGAATATGCTGGGGATGAAAAGGATCGTATACTTGGCAGTGCACCCAAAGCCCCACGAATCGAAGGCGCCACGAATCCCGAAACTAAGCAGTGGGAATTCACAAGACCCGAACCGCTGCCAATGGATCAAGCCAAACGAGATACCGAACGTCAAACCGAGGGCGTCCATGGTGCGCGATCAGCACAAGCATCACCAAAAATGTCTCGGCTGGATACAAGACGTTCGTCAGATGTGGCAATAGCCGGAACTTCACCGCAATTCGAAAAGCCACCTATTTCCGCTAATTCGGCACCTGAAGTCATGGAAGACTCTGATGATGATCTCGATGAGGCTGATTTTGCTGACTCCAAAGCCAAGTTTAATAAAGAAAAGGCAATGTTAGAATCAAAATTGGTGGACTTGAGTGCACCGATGCTGCGTGCCACGACGCCTATGGAGGATATTATATTACTAACCAACATCACGCGCGACCACCTACCTGCAGGAGAGGAGAAGACTGTGGAAGCAGAAGTGGTCTCGCCAAGCGTTACTCAGCATCCCGCAGAAACTGCTCCATCAGAATTACTTACGCCAAAAGCAGAAGAACCGGAAGATGTCTTTATGGAAGATGCCCAACCTGTCCTTGCTAAGCGCGAAGTCTCCGTCGACCGAGAATCCACTCCGGATCTTAGCTCTCTCCCTTATCTAGGCAAAGGACCCCCGACTCCACTTTCTGATCCCGAACAAGAGCGGTCAGCGCCTCCAGAGTGGACCATGGAAGCTATACGTGAAACTCTTTTCGAGGAACTCAAGAACGAGATGTCTGTCCAGAAAGCGACACTAGACGAATACGCTGCTGCCTACAAAGCGTGGAGGTTACATGTGAAGGAGTTGGATGAAAAGAAAGAGCAAGAAGAAAAAGATAATAGACAACAGTCTGCAGAACCGGCTGGGTTGAAGGCCACTACGCCAGATATTACGGTTGCCTCTGCCGGAACGGCGAACACCGAACTTGGCAGGCGCGGTCACAAGTTCAACAGCGAATATGATTACCAATTGGTCCTCGAAGAGTCGAAGAAGGAGGCGGAGGAGGCTCAGGCTAGGAGGGAACGTGATAAACAGAGATCGAATTCCGATCCGGAGAGAGAAGCGTCTATTCCGGATGAGTTCACCGTGTATGAAGCTCAGCGGCGAAAGTTTATCAACACAAATTTCCAAAGACAACCGGGGCAAGGAATTTCGGTTTTCCATTACGAACCTCCCGAGGACGACTTCACTGTTGAGGAACACAAGATCATGGTGCAGAGTTACAAGGGAGAGTTTCCGAAGAAATGGGGCAAGCTTGCAGAGGTTCTCTTGAAAGAGACAGGAACGCATCGGACATACAAGGATTGCATCAATCACTACTATGCAACGAAATGGGCGAAAGAGTATAAGGGTAGGGCGCGAAAAATTAAGGGTCAAAGAAGACCTAGAGGAGGGGGAGGAGCAGGTCGCAGCCGCGCGTCCGCTGCAACTACCGAGAGGCCCGATCTTTATGGTGACGACATGCTAACTCCGCTTTTTCCAAGTGTCACGGACAGTGGGCGTCCTCGACGAGCAGCCGCTCCCACTTTTGGTGCGGAATCTGAGATCGAGGCTATGACTCCCGCGCCAACGCCAGCTAGACTTCGAGGTCGGCAAGAAAATGGCGGAGATGGATTCTCAGAGAAGGTTGGGAGAGGCCGGAAGGTTCTCAAGGATAAGGGAGGAAGGAAGCCGAAGAATCAGCCTCTTGCTGCTGCACCTGCTGGGTCTCCGGTGAAGATGGACAGGAAGGAGAAGATACTTGGCGTTAAGACAGAGGATGTTTACGGGAGGGCGCAATCGATGGAAGAGACACGGCTCATATCGACCATGCAGCAGGGGCAGGGTTTAGAGAATCAGATGACATATAGTGAGGATATGCTCTCACAAACAGGGCCCAGCACTATTATGACAGATCGACTGAAGGCTCCACCCCATCAAAGAGCTGGCCCGTCCAGTTATTGGTCTGTGATGGAGCAAACAGATTTCCGAAGAAATATTGCTCATTTTGGTACCGATTTTGCTTCAATTGCGAACCACATGGGTACTAAGACCCAGACAATGGTACATATGGATTTCTTGTTTAATTTTTTCCCAGTTTGACGCTTTACTTACACTTACTCTAACACTATATCATCAGGTCAAGAATCAGTATCAACGTTTGATTGAGAATGGGAACGCTCCAGAGCTCCTCCAGGCTGCTGCTGAAGCAGATGCTAAGAGAAATGCTGGAGTGGATTTGGGCCCTCCTCCAACTCCGACGCCAGTATCTAAAAAGCGATATGATAACTCGCAAGCCACCGTTCCTCGGACGATTGCACCCACGCCAGAAGTCGTGGACTTGATAAATTCTCCCGTTTCGCAACCCGCGATACCACCGCAATCTTCGCCTCCTCTATTCCCTACGACTTCAAGATACTCCAGCATCGCCCAAGCCGCTCCGTCGCAGCCAAAGCCCGTCATGAACGCCCAACCTTCAGTGTCCGCAGTTGCAGAACCTGCACCGCAAGTCGTGCCAGCCGTCACTCACCAACCTCCGCCTCAGCCTCAACCTCAGCCTCAGCCTCAACCTCAACCTCAATCTCAACCTCAAGCACAACCACCACCCCCACCGCCACAGTCTCAATCCCAGTCCCAGCCTCAATCTCAACCCCCACCTCAACCTCAACTTCCACCTCCACCTCAACCTCCACTTCCACCTCCACCTCAACCTCAATCTCAACCTCAACCTCAACCTCAACCTCAACCTCAGCCTCAACTTCAACCTCAACCTCAACCTCAATCCCAGCCTCCGCCATCTCAAGTTCACCACCATCATCATCATCATCACCATCAGCACCAAAAGTCAAATCCACCTAGGCCCCGTGCCGGGTATTTCTCCGAGCCTCGCTCTGAAAGCCGACCAACATCGCAATCCTCCACCACCCAGCAGATCGCGCGCTCCCTACAGCAACTTCAAGCGCAAGGTCAGGGACAACAAGCTCAAGCTCAAGAATCACCATTTCGTCAAGCTGCGCATCATCAAGAACGGGATATGCAAGCTAGGTTCGATCAACAGCAGGATCGTGAAAGTCAATCTAGGTACCAACAGGAGCAACAGCACCAGCAACAGCACCAGCAACAGCACCAGCAACAGCACCAGCAACAGCAACAACATGTTCGAAGAATCTCTCTGGAACTCACACAGGAACAGCAACAACGCCAATACCAATCGAATCCTCTCGTGGCGGGACACGTCAGCTCTCAGATGCGTTCAAATGCGCCAGCAGCTAGTCCCTCTGAAACACGACCTCTACCTCCGCAGCAGCCCCCGATGCATCCACCCCAGTCACAATCAATTTTCCAGCA
>KV744945.1:0-45827 GCA_001692735.1 Lepidopterella palustris CBS 459.81
AAGATTAAAGGAATACGCAAGGAAATCTTCCACTATTAGTATAACCTTAGGGGCGGCCTCTCTAGCTAATAGAATTTCTTGTGCCAATATAGCTACGTAGCGCATAGCTACGGTAGCTTGCTGTAGCTTTACGGCGTTTTACTATAACTTACGGACGGTTCTATAATTAAGCTATAATAGGCAGTAAAGGCGTAGCTAAAAGACATTTTAATTTATATAAAGGGGGGGCTATAGTTTACTAATATTTACTTTATATAGATAGAAATTAAAAGAAAAAAATAATAAAAAGATAATATTAGTAGTTTTTATACTTAATTATAGTGTTGAAGTTTTAAAAAGTTCGGGTTTTATACGCTAGTATACGAAAAGTATCTGTTATCGCGATAAAATACCGATATCGTTGCCCAGTCTGATCAGAGCTTGTGGCGGATCGAGCCGCATCCAGGCCTCAACTCGTCGTCCCCGCTCCACTGTCAAACTCTTCGAAACTGTGTCTGCATTTTTGCTCAATGAGATCAGCGGCATGGATCCGTTATCGATAACTACGAGCTGTGTCGCTCTCATAGCTACAATTACCCGAGTCTCAATTCAGGTAACCTCGTTTGTGCGCGATGTGCGCAGCGCACGCCATGATATGGATGCGATTTCCCGTGAGCTGGTTTCTTTGAAGACTGTGCTCGAAATGCTCGCAGAAGACGCAGACACTCCCGGACGAACTCCGTTTCCGACCACTCTTTCGAAACAGGTCGCCGGCATTTTGGCCAACTGTAACGGCGTGATGGGGCAGATAGAGACGACACTGGGGAAATGCTCTAAATCTGGATTGAGGAGTGGGGCACAATGGTCGATATCAGGGCGAGGAGATATGGACAAGTTGCGGTCCACGCTTGAAGCACACAAGTCGGCATTGGATATTGCTCTGGACATGGCAGCAGTGTGCGGGTGCCCACGAAGACAACTATAGATCAAGCTGACAGTTGGTCCGCAGATCTATGTCGCGCGAGATCAAGACCGACACACAGGAGTTATTGACTGGAACGGCCGCAATCAAGCAAGACACATCAGAGATACTGGCTTTGTTTGGTCGCCTTGAGGAGTTACAACGCCGCCAGATGCAGGGTACTACTGGACTTATGCTCCAGAGATACGTGGATGAACTTTCAACCTATGCAGAAAGCGCCTATGATGATTCTCTTCACGATGAAGCTGCCGGATTGAGGCTAACATCAGATTCGCCGCTATTTGAGGACTCTTTTCAAGAGGACCAACCCCAAAGTCCGGCGACAAGCTCAGATATACCAGTCTCTATTCAAGTTTCCCAACCTATCCCCTCCAAACGCCTTATCGAATACAGTGATTACACTGAGCAGTTCGAAAGTGAAGATAATGGCCAGTCGCCAATCGTAAATCGATCGTATGGAAGACCGGGTCAAAAATATTCCTATAGTCCTGAAATATTTAGGCTCAATTCAAAGGAACAGACAGTCCTTCCTGTCATGGGAACACGAACAGCTGAAGTCTTAGATAGTGATACTGTGCAGGACCAATTGTCACCTTCCCTTCAACAAAGTGAAGGTCATAATGCGTATCTACGTCATGAGTTGACAGCAAAGGTCGGTACCAGTAACGACTGGGATGAATCTCCAGCGCCGTGTGTCGCAACAAACTATGAAATTAGGCCTGCTTCAGTAGGATTCGATGTATATCGCGCGAAGTTTAACAACATTGTGCCTTCCGGAACAGCAGCTTCTGGTGGATCTACTGATTCCGTGTCAAATTTTCAAGTAGGGATTACGAAGTCCCTACTCATACCCCGCCAGCCTTTCCCGCAAGCACTCTTCAACAAAAGCAACGGAGGCATGAGTACTAGTGAGATTTCAGCTGCTTCTCCACCAGAGAAGCCTCAAGATGAATACAAAGGCAACATTCGCATCAATCGCAGAGGGATTAACGGTGCTCGAAGAAGACGTTCGATGCTGTCCGCGATGGCATGCCGTGATGAACTTGACGTTCCCCTCAGACGCATCGATACCTACACGCATGTCTCTACTACAGAACTCCTGCTTGAACGTGGAGCTGATCCAAATTCGCCTATCGACTATTATCGCGCTTCGAGCCCCCGGGGAGAGCTCGAGATCGATGACCGACCGGCCTTATTCAATGCAGCACATACGGGGAACGTCGATTGCGCTCGCCTGCTCATCGAGTACGGCGCGTGTGTCAACCACAATGTGCCTTCATACGGCAATGTTCTCTACGTAGCAGTGACGGGCGGATATCCGCAAATGGTAGAGTTACTTCTCGACGCCGGTGCGTTAGTCAATGAGCACGGGGGTGTTCTGGGAACTGCGCTGAAAGCCGCCGCAGCGAAAGGGTCACTGGAGATAGTTCGGCTACTGCTAAAGCACGGCGCAGATGTTGATGATATTGGTGGACAAACAAAAGTTTGGCTTGATCCTTTGCAAGCTGCGGCCGGCATACCTCCTAAGAAATATCCTTCATTCGATATTGTCCAGTGTCTCATAGATTATGGCGCTGGCACGCGGAATTACCAATTCGAAGGAAGAGGTGAGCTATACACAGCTTTGCAAGCCGCATCATACTGGCAAAATGTTCCCGTCCTTCAGTTGCTGCTTGAAAGAGCAGTGGGAGGCAAGATCAACGCAGTAGGCGGTCGGTGTGGGACAGCATTGCACGCTGCGGTCGCCTATGGTGGCTCTGAAGACGCTATCAAACTCTTACCCCAGCATGGCGCGGATCCTCAACTTGTGGCCAAGTGCACGTATAAATCATGCAATCGCTTCGTGGGAGGCATTGTAGAGAGAAGTGAGACTCTCTCTGCACTGGCACTTGTGGACAAAGCCAACCTTTCTCGAGACCAAAGGAAGTCCATCAAGATTCTGATGAAGACAGTGGCATATCAAGTTGCTATTTCGGCACCTTTGGCATTCCGTCACATAGTATCGGTCCCTGTCCCAAATCCCTAGTGGAAGGCATTTTGATTACAATATATACTATCGACGATTCTGATCGTTTGCGATTTGGCACGCAGTTGCTAGGAAATGCCTGATGATGACAGGGTCGTCCATTGCTACATATGTCGTCTTTGCGATTCTGGAGAAAGTCTCCACATTTCCGCACCAGTGGCGGTTCTCTCTCGCAATTTTACCTCCTATGTCGAGCTGCGGTAGGGCCGAGTCATTATAGTATGGTGCTTAGGACGTGTGAGGCGAATATAGTGATGATGGAGTTGAGGGAGGCAGATTTTTATGGCCTGTGGACTTCTTGCGCCCCTTGAGGTGCGACATGTGGAAACATGTTTGGGATGTCTCCTACACTGCATTCGGTTTCTTGAGACAAATCATGACTTTGCAACCAAAATCCGCACGCTGGACTATGCTAGCCACAACGCCAATAACCACGAGAGATTCTGCCATTAAGTGCTGAAAGGGGAGGTTTCCTGGCTGAAAGGGCGTTGTATATAGGGCTGGGAAGCAGGCGCAGCTGACTCGTGGGATTGGCAGACATCTGCACCGGTCGTCAAATCTAAGGACCTTTGATGACGCCCGGGTTTCAGCGGTATCTTAGGCAGGAAATTTGGCCTTGAGCCTCCCTATGTTTTTGGCTGCGCCAGCAGAGGGTGCCGACCCGCTCAGGCCAAAGCCTTATATCTTACCTAAGGTCAGTTACATTGATCAAACGCTTCTTGGTACTTCCTTGCTTTCACTGAGATGATTTGTACCTTTCCATTTACTTTCTATAAGCTACACTGCCTAGAAAAACAATGGCGATGTCCCTCCAGCCTCAAGAGTGTCCCAAGGCCCCAATTAGAGTAATGGACACTTAATCAAGTACCTAGCACATGCAAGCGCATCAAGTTCGCGTTTAGCGATCTAGGTGGTAGCTTCATACGGTGATGGCAAGGTTGCGAAGATACCGGAACATGGGTGAAAAATACCCTAAACACCAGTCTTATACCCTCTACAATTCACAGAAATTCGAGGCTAGAAAGCCCAAGCAAGATATGCTTCCAACGCCTGGCACGTTTCAAATCCGCCGTCTTCAGCAGATTTGTAAGGAATCCGACTTTGGGCCTGCTTTCTCGCTTGTATGGAACATGAGGTGGGAAGCATTTGCCAGGTGGAGGCAATAATGGGTACGGACGCTGGGGTAATTGTAACTCGCGCAGCAGTGTTCACCGTACAGCACAAATGGGGGAGAAAAGCTTGCAGTTGAAGCGTGTTGTGAAGCTTGATGGCCATGACGCAGGTCACGATATTACTATAACAAACGAAGTTATCGTCCAGGACTTGCCTTTCGACGAGGATCCCGACGAAGGGACCGACTGCGACAGTGAGTATGGTTTTGTCAATCGCGCATGGCGCCCATCCAAACCACATCGCCGAATAAGTCCTTAACAGACCTCAACATAATTCCCCCATCCTAAAACAGTCACGGAACCCTCTCAATCACATCCACCACGGCCTCGTGCCCCTATCCTCAATCTCCTTAGGGCAAACCGTCGCACCCCTCGGCGGTTCGCGCCCCCTCCTCACCACCTCACAAACCTCATCCGCAAAAAACACCGAATCCACCAACACTGGTGCCTTCACCCCTTCAACACCACCACCTACGCTCCTTCCATCTAACCCCGGCGCTCTGCTCGCCGCTTCCACACCCTCTCCCACCTCCCCCTCCTCTTCCCACTCCTCACGCAACTCCAACACCTTGAGCGCGGCGCTCACGTTTCCAGTCGCCATAACAATTTCTCGCGCACGACTGACACGCGCATGTAGGCTAGGACGATATCCGATAAACAACCCCTCTGAATATAAAACCCCATGATTCCTCACAAAAATCGCTAGCTGTTGAGGAGAGCGGAAGAGGTGCAGGCGCGCCCAGCTGTCGTAGGCATGCTTGTAACTTGCGAAGAGTTGGTGTGGTGGGCAGGAAAGAGTGAATGCGAGGGAGGCGGTGGGGGCATAGCAGGTGGGCTGGTTTGGGTTAGGGTGATGGTGCTGGAGAAGGCCCTGCCGCCAGAGGTGGTACATGGTCCCGCTGTTGCAGAGGAGGAAGTAGCCGTGGCCGGAGGGGCTGGAGTCGTAGAGGTAGAGGAGTTCGAGGAGGGAGGGGTGGGGGAGGAGAGGGGCAAGGGAGGTTTGGAGGGAAGGTGGCGGGTTGCGGTGGGATTGTTTAGCTGTGTGCGCGGTAGTGTGCGCGGTAGTATTCTGTGTAATAGAGTTTGGATTGTTCGAGGTGTGGCTCCGGGCGCGTTGGAGCAAAGAGGTCAGTTGGTGAGGAGGTACAGGGTTGAACATTTTGTTGAGCCTGGTAATGGGTTTTGAGGGGGAGAGTGCACCCGGAGTATGCACATTTAGGCGTGGCCGCGAAGTAGGAGGTCTTCGAGTAAGAGGTGATATGTTAGAGTCATAGATGAAAGGTCAGACAATACACCATTCACCCACGACAGTTTGCCCACGCTTTCCGGAAACAGCGGCGGCGGCATAAAGTAAGGATAGTCTCATCATGGCCCTTTGATTTGGTTTCAGCGGTTAACAGAAAATGCTCGGCTCTATAGACAGTTAAATCTTGATGATGAAATACCTGATGTACATAAGGAGTGATTCTCGCGCATGGTTCCTGTGCACATCTCCGGGCCGATTCCTTTCAACATTCACCATAACTCGAAGGCCTGTTCCCACTGCAATCGAGCCTTTGTCATGTTGGCATCCAATATGATGATTCAGCAGAATCGGCTTCTATCCGCAGTTATCTGTCTCCGTTTATGGTCTCGTAGAGCAGCATCACGACATGTCCGGTAGACGTTCTGGCTCCGATAGGAAATCATGTTGAGTAGAAGGGGAACGGGGACGGCCAGAGGACTATTAGAGTGAGCTGTGCAAGGATATTCCCCTCTCTTGGTGTTATATATCTTCTCTTCTCAAGCTGAATGGTACGGAAGACTTGCGGTGGGTGTGGAATCGGACTTTATCCGCAACTTCATTGGCTCGGAGAAACTGCGGCTATTCTCCCTAGACTTCTGAAAATTTCGTGGCACGTGCACGACACTTCACCACTATCACGAACGGAAATTGAATATCCCTTGCATCTAAACATATCCTTCGGCTCTCTTATCCACAACTGTCATGCATAGTGACACCATCAATTTCACTTTCCTAACCATAAATTGTCCCAGTATCAGCACGGATGGCTGAATTTCCATTCCCGTCAACTATCCCTATCGAGGAGAATATCCTACGCGAATTCAGCAAACATGTTACCGTATATATACCTAACGGTATTGCTTCCACTGATCCAAGTATCAGCCATGTAAAGTAAGGCTTGTAAAGTCCCGATGGTGTGTGGACTTCTAATAATGTCACGTCCGGCCTCGGGTACTGACAATTCTTAAAGACCGATTAAGAATATCATTGATGCTCTTCTCAAAACAGCGGCCGCCATAAATATCTCAGCAGCGCACCGAGCAGCTGCATGTAACTCTCTTATTGCGGTAATCGAAAAATGTCAGGTTTCCGAGACCGACACAGTCCGCCATGTTATCTGGGAGGACAATGTTTGGATGAGGCTGTTTGAGATATTTCTCGAGCGTTCTGATAATGCAAAAGCAAAGTCCATGAAACTAGTACTGATCCTTCTTTCTGGAATGCTTCTCAAGAATACCAGCCCGCAATCTATCAAACTCCGAGATGAAGCCGTATTACGATTCTTGGACATCATTTTTAAATATCAGAATCATTTGAAGGTCAAACCTGCGCTACAAGGATTGGCTTATTTCATTTCCAAGAAAGTCATCTCAGTTACGCAGTTGATTGATTTACAACGCAGTCGGGCAGAAGACTGCCCAGTCTCATCCACGCGGTTAGATTTAGGCCAGGACTTATTACGCCAATTTCTCCGTTGGATCCCACCACAGGACACTGCAACTTCATCTGGTCATCTTGTTACAAACTTTCTTATCCAGTCTCGCCAGCAAGGAACATGGATGGATGATCATCTCGGTTCTCTACCTATGTGGGCTCAGCCCTTGGATGACAGCATTAGAGCTTCGCCAGAAGCGATCGAAGAGTTCAAAAACTACGTTTTCCCTGAAGCGTTCCGCCTCAGTCTTGAAGACTATCTCTGCTTCCTTGAATATCTCCGTCTTAGTCGTCACTTAGGGATGAAACTTCCTCTTGAGAACAAGGAGATCAGCACCGTGAATACAAGACCTGATGGAGTTGAATTGAGCATACTTCTGGCGGCGCTCCAAGCCGGGAAGGAAATAGGTTTGATCAAAGACGTGGGTCTGTTCCTCTATACAAGATTCAGCAGAACTACCTAATCACTGACAAGTTCAGATTACGACATCTTCCGAAAAATCGAAGTCTTCGAAGGAGCTCTGCACGTCCCCGACATTTTATTCGGTCGTCTAATGGCTCATTCGTTACCCACCGTGAGACTAGCTTCTCTCTCGCTCTTAGTATCTTCCGCAGCAATCACTCGACCAATCACCCGAGGCACCTTTAAGAGTTTGAAACGACACCTCAACCATCTCCACGCAGACACAGACGCGAACTTCCGGAGTGAGCTTCTAAGCCATCTACAGCGCCTCTTCGACCGTATGAGGGCAGCCACGGCCACTTTAGGCAAAGCGCTCGCCAACAATCGGGCGGCACAAAAGCTGCTCGCTACCAGAAGCTCAACGAACGCTCGGGGAACCGAATTGACACCCGATGAGTTACACCGCGCGCTCGATGCCCACATGGACTTTATCCTTTGGTATATTCGGTTTCTTGGAATAGAGCTTCGCCCGACAGCATCTTATCAGAGGCACGTAACTGCATTGAGGGCACTAATGATTATCATGAGATCCGGATTGGACCCGGGTGTGTCGCTTCAGAGCCTCTCTAAGCAGGCACAAGGAGAGCTAAAATGGCAACATCAAATGAAAATCCTAAACCCTTGGCTGCTTCGCTCTTTGTTCGACCTCGTCCTTAATCCGTTTGACGATGTACGAAATGGGGCTGCAGCGATCTTGAAACTTGAGTTCGAACGGAAAGACACGGCTCCAGCAACTTTAGAACCTCTAAATCTCTCTCCTATTTCTCACGCGTCATCAGCACTTCCGGATACGAACCTTAAGCACTTGCGCATGCCATCTGTCATTCGGTTTATACAGCGTGCAGAAAGGTTGATGCTTAGAACTGGCCGAGCAGATCATGCTGATGGTGTAGCACGTTGGTACGAGCTGCTGTTTTCGCAATGTGCCAACCATGCAAGCCCGGAATTGGAATCGGAGACACACAATGCTTGGTGGGGCACCAAGCTGAACTTGTTTCATCATCTCATAGAGAAGTTAGAAGAAACGATTGAAATTGCCCGTGGCAATCTTTCTCTCGCCGTCAACGGATACCCAGTGCACGGTTTATTTGCTAGCCTCCGGTGTGTAGTATTTGCGAAGCCAAGTTGAAATGACTGACACAATTCAGGTATATCGTCGACGAGCCCGGGTTCTACAAGTCTCTGGCGATGCTGCAAGAAGATCAAGCGCTGCAATGGAAATGGCTGCACGAGCGAATATTTATCTGCCTTGAATCTGTGTGGTATTGTGTTCGAGAGATACTTTGCAATGATGCTCCGGAAGGGCATGTCCCCGAAGACCTTGAAGATGAACCGGGTATAAACACCAAAGACATTCTGAGCTACTCTTGGAGGGCGCTGAAGGAAGCAAGGTTCGCGTTGTTCCAACTCGTTTCAGCCTCTGCTAATTTGTACAGTGCCCTTCTACGGGCTATTATATCCAAGGCGCCGGTAGGCCAGGAAAATTCTTGCTCTATCTTCGGAATCCCACAGTTGGACCCAAAATTCGAAATGCTCGGCAGGCTGTGTTTCACTCAGCTAGCGGAACTTCGACATCGCGGCGCCTTCTCCACAGTTGCACAAACTTTCGCCGCCTGCTGCCAGAGGTGCGCCAATGTTGAAAACGACTCCATCCGGACTCTGCCTGAAACCTGGTACCAGGTGAGAGCTCCTTTTCTGAATAGTCTGGATGAATGGCTGACTGTCTAGGATACCCTTCTCTGCATCCGCAATAAAGCTTCTATGATCACCCGCCGGTCGGCTGGCATACCGTCCATGGTATCAGGGATCGTTAGCGCTGAGCCAGGCGGTCCGCTGTTTATGCAGGCCATGCACGACCTATTTTACGAGGCATCTCTTGACGCAGAAAATTCCAACATTGAAGAAAGTCGTTTGCCTCAAGTACATGCCCTCAATTGTCTTAAAGAGATATTCACCGCCACGAAATTAGCGTCATCATCCGAATCCTACATCGGGAAAGGACTGGATCTTGCCGCGAGTAAAATTCGATCGCACATGTGAGTCTTCTTCGCTAATCTAAAAGATAGAGACCCTTTACTAATACCTGGTAGTTGGCCCATTCGTAACTGCGGCCTGATGCTGTTTAAAGCCTTGATAGACCGGTTACTAGGCAGTAGTGACTCGCAGAGATGGAAAGAGCAGAGGGTGGCAAAGATATCAAAACTCTCGTATAGCAACTACCCGAACTTGTTCGAAATTATGGTCAGCCTCCTTGTGCCAAAGGATGCTGGAGTAAATTTGTTGGTAGACGCTTCCGTCAACGCGTCCACATCTATACTATACGCTACAGAGGCGGTATTCCCAGCCCTGCAGATTCTTCAGCAAGCTCCACTTCCGCTAGACTGTGTTGAGTCCATCCGAAAACTGGTGTTTAATTTGACGAAGAGCCCACACTGGCATGTCCGCGATATGGCGGCCCGTACGTATGCAACTGGATTGCAGCTAAGCGAGCGCCCAGATAAAATAGACATGTTCTTATCAACGACTCACATCGATCAGAACTCGCTGCACGGCCTTCTTCTGTCCTTGAAATATATCATACGAATCCATTTGCGCTCACCGAAATCCTCCGCCGAAGGCAAGTTTCCTAGCGGCATGAGCTGAATTCAGACCACGCACTAACTGTAATAGAGGTTGTCTATGATCTATTGCTTACTATCACGGAAAGGTTCGAAAATTTTTACAAAAACAACTCTTGCCCTATTACAAAGGCTGCATATTTAGATGTCTTAAATCTATTCGGCCAATTTCTGGTAGCGGGCGATCCTGGGTCCTTTGCATCAGCAAGAGCATTCGGCACCATCGCTCAATATCTTGGAGCAGAGCTACAGGGCACTATGGATGAGCTATCATCAAAAAGCAGTCTGAGTAATCCTACCAGCAAAGCTCTTCTCCGCAGATCAATTTTGCGCTACTTGGTTTTCCATCATATATCTGCAAACGTTAGAGGTCTTGCCGAAGAGGCTGAACCAACTGGTCAGCTTGATTCTCTTGAAAATGTGATGGGAAGTCTTGCGGAGTTCGATCCCGACAATTTCTGCGAAATCCTCGAAGACCTTCGAGAAATTTTTATTCAAGCGGCTTCCAAAAATATGTCGATACCAAAGCTCGATATTATAAATTGCATCCATCAGGTTGCCATTGCTACTACCGACTCCGAAGTCAAGTCCAAGGCGCAGCTGTTTGTCGCGGATGCGCTTGTAAGTGGACAGTTGAGGTCGGAGTTCTTCGACAACATCAATATCCGAGAGAATGCTAAAACGGTCATTGACCTCAACGATCAGACGCTTTTCGGATCGCCCTCATGCATGGAGAGCGCCCTGCGTCTCCAAGGCTATTTCCTTGATCACGTTCTCCGAACCGGCTCAGGTTGGAATGCGGAGATAATCCGAAATCTCAACTACTACATTCGAATCCTACAGAAATCTCTGCATGAATCAAACGTATGTTCTTCACACTCCCAAATTCGAGTGACCACACACTAACCCTTGACACTAGCCCTTCCCCATCAGATACGCCGCTATATCTTCCATTTCTAGCCTCCACCACATCTGGACTATGGACAATACCTCTGTGACCCTTCGCCTCAGCCTCTTAGTCTATGACGCCCTAAATGACGACGACGACGAGATCCGTGACATCGCCGCTCACATCGCAACTAGGATCATGCTCGGAAAGCAATATAAAACCGAGATGAGAGACGCGGTCCCTCTTCTCGCTAGCCAACGTCTTACTGAGTACCTCGCGCGCACATATCCGGAGTCTAAAGTATTGTGTGAAGAGGCGCTGCGCCGGCTGGTGGGATGCGGATTTGATTCTGAGCTGTTTGGAGGCGAGTTTGAGGATATGCTGGGTAGGGCGAGGAAAGAAGATAACTCGCTTTTTGTGCAGGAGAAGCAGAATCTGTTTGTTGATGGGAATAGAGAGGCGGTTATGTGGTCGAGAGTCCTGAGACGGGTTTCCGCGAACGCTGTACGGCGCGCTCTGGCAAGGTGGTTCGCGATGTGGGTTATGGATGGTATTGCGCTGTTAACGACAACGGCGAGGACTGGAGTCGATGGACCTCTTGGTTGGACTAGTAAGCCGGATGTATTTGCCTTGGGTATGCGGGTTGTGTATGGTGCGGAGGTTCTGTTGGACTGGAGGGTGAGGTTGGGGAAGGTGGGAGTTAGGGGGTCGGAGATTAGGAGGAGGTTGAGGGAGTGGGGGGATGCGGCGGGAGAGGGGGAGTGCCATGAGATGTGGGTTGAGAGGATTGAGACGGTGTTGAGTAAGAGTGTGGTTGGGAGATTGGGGGTGGTGAGGGGGGTTATGATGGAGATTGCGCTTGGGGTAGGGATGGAGTGAGGTGAGTGAGTGATCTACGAAAGGAGATGTGCGGATTGGCAGATTTGCAGGTCATTATCGTAAGGACCACATTTATATTTTCTAGTCAACTATTCACTTAGTGTCGGTGAAGTGAATTGTGGATTGCAAAAGCCGATCTCCTCTGGCAACGCGCGACGAAAAAATTCTGATATCACCAAACAACGACTCATCTCACTACGTTTATTTCCTTTCGCAACACCGCGACATCTTTCTGTCAATCCATCTGTCCACCGAGATCGTCTTCGAGGCTTGCTTTGCAGTGCACCCATTGAGTCCAGCTCCTACCAAACTTTATCACAACCTTTCCCCCCACGTCATCAGTCACCTTCACGTCAATCCAACCGACATCACTGTGCTGCACGAATTCAGACCCAAGGTATATTCTCCTCTACACTCCTCCATACTAGCAACCCGCCCTCACAGTTCTCGACTTTCTCACCCAGAACCCAGATTCCCACCCGCCAACCTCAAAACACCACGCCGCAACTCGGATCCAACCTACCACCGAGCCCCCCTCTCACCGACCTCCCTGATCAGCTGAAATGCAACGTAACAACGCCATTGTCCTGACCCTCTTCCTCGTTGTTGCTTTCTGCATTGCTTTTGGGTATTGGTGGATGGGCCGCTTGACGGCGACCATACAGGCGCATATGGATGCGCAGAGTAGTTCTGGGGGGAGTGGGGGCTCGGGGGTGAAGAGCGGGGCAGCGGCCGCCTTGGAGGTTTGAAGAGGGGGTGGAGGGTGGAGGGTGGAGGAGGCTGGGTGGAGATTTGGCTGGGAGGGGGTGAGCGTTTGATTGGATGTGGAGGTTGGGTGGGAGGGAGAGGAGTTTGTGATGATGATGGTGAGATGGGATGGGATGTAATGGCGGGTTTGACGGGTATGATGCCCAGGCATGATTGTTATGAGATTCAGGAGACGAGGTACGGATGGAGCTTTTGCGAACCCTTAATACTTCCAAGGCTTTGCATCTAGGCAAAACTGAGATACGATGATACAAACTTGCAACACCAGCGGCCAACTTGCGAAACATGGGCATACCTTATACTTGGTGATAGTCTATGATTAGAGAACATGCCATCAGGCTTGCGTATGCCGAATAGTGGGCACACCGTGAAGCTCTCTGGATGTCGATTGAGTATTCTTGGTATGGTCAACATGTATCCAAATACATCCACTAGACTCCATCCGTATAGCTCATCGCTGTGTCAATTAGCTCTCTGCTGAAGTTCAGAATGATGGGATTCTGGCTACGACATCTAGGTAGATATCGAATATCTTACGCTGTACATCAAACAACGAGATACTGTCATTCCTCTGCTCCTTATGCGCGTGCTTTCCACATTCTACCTACAGCCTCGGCACGGGCCCTCGCGATTCCAAGCCGCGCAAAAAACCTCCCTCAGCAGCCTCCCGCCATGTCTGCCGCGTCCGCCATGCTTCCTCCCGTGAAAATCGCAAAAATCACCCTCGATTTCTCCGCTCAAAACCCATACTTTGTCCCACTCTCCTTCTTATTCCTCTTCCCCTTCGCAAAATGTTCCTCCAACGCATCCTTCTGCGTCGTCGCCACATTCAACAACTGCCTCAAGCTATTCTTGCCCGTACCTGCAATTGATCTAATGGGGTTATGCTGCACTGTCTCACCCGCGGCACGGAGAGCTTCGTTGTGCGCATACTCGGCGTCGATATTGAAGTTTATGTAGGTCAGGGAGGAGAGGTCAGGGGCATTTTTGCTGCCGCGCGGACGGCCGAAGAGTTGGCGCCGGTCTGCTTCGGAGAGGTTGAGGTCTGTGGCAATATCGTGGAGAGTCTGAGGGCCTGGTGGTGGGGCGGATGTGGGTGGGGTTTTGGATGTGGTGGCTGAGGGTTCGTCGGTGGTGGATTCGTCTGAGACGCCGTAGAGGATGGGTTCGTAGGGGGCGGAGGATATGGATGTGGAAGGTAAGGGAGCTTCCTCTTGCGGGATGGAGAAGAGGGAAACTTTGGGTTTTGCGACGGGCTTTTGCTCTACCGGCAGAGCTGGAGCTGTTGCTTTCTCTGCCGAAGTACTTGAGGATTTGAAAGGGATCGCGGCCTTATTCTTTTTCTTGTTGACTACCGAAAGCGGCTTGAACATCATCGGCTTTACTACCGCCTTTATTTCTGGCTCAGTCTTTGGGTCTGGTGAGAAAGTAGAAGCTGCTGCGGCTGGTGCAGATAGATTCGTCTTCTCCGCCTGCTCTTCGCTGTAGTCGGGCACATCCACAGGCTCCCTGCTGAATGCTGGTGCCGCTCCAGTCCTTAAGCTAACTCCTGAACCCAGTCCTCTTCCGGGCCCCCTCTTTGCACCACTCAGTGTCCCACCCATGGCTGGAGCTGTTTTTTTCGGTGCGGGTAGCATGGCGTTGAACCCGCTGAAAGCTCCCCCTCCTGTGCGGGCTTTCTTGGCCGGCGGACCTTCTGCCTCAGTATCATCCTTTTTTGCGCTCTTGGTAGATGTTGAAGGAAGGTTAACTTTGATCTTGTGTGGATTTGCGCGGTCGACGACTTTTTGGAAGGCCGGCTTCGAGGTGGTGGCGGCGGGCTTTGCGGCGGGTTTTGGCGCGGGTGGAGCTTCGTTGTCGGAGCCCTCAGAGTCGGAATAGGCGACTAAATTCATCTTGATTGTATATATCTCCGTTGGCCTCGATTGAAGGTGTTGGTGGTGATATGGTTGATATTGAAAGAATGCTGACGGTCATTCGCGTGTGGCGTTTGGCAGATTGCCGCAAGGATCTCCAGCCCTTCATAGCATGAACATCCTCTCTCTCCACCCACGACACCCTGTCTAATCGCTCTTCAGCTGGTCTGAAGACCCCTACGACTATCAGAAGATCTAGTCATCATAAGAGGATGTTACTACTAACCATACATCATGTCTCTCCTGCAGAATGAAGAGTAAGCCCCACAAGCAGCCCCGCGAATAAACACCCTGCACCCTGCTAACATCGTATCCGCATACAGCTTCGTACTCTACCAACTTCGTACCGCATACCTATCATGCATCAAAGACGGAGTTGGGGAGAGATTGATCAATGTAAATTCCACCGTGCTCAATAACCCGGCCTTTCGCGCTGCGGGCTGGATACCCAATGCTGCGGACATCAAACGAACATACTCACCACCTATACCTACTGCGATAACCTCGGATTATTTTCAGGCGCCGCAGTCGGCGGGTCTATCTGGGCCGGGATTTGGTGATGATGAGGAAGAAGGGGGGATGGTTACTGGGGGTGGAGGGAGCAATGGTACTGTAGGGCCGGCGTTAAATACGAAGAGGAGACGACGGAAAGAACAGTTGGAGGAGGATGATAGTAGTGATCTCAGCGATGAGAGTGATGATGATGGAGATGCGGCACAGAGGTAGAATGGCATGTTCTCTACATATGGCTTGTAGGCTAATATACGGTCTCTATAGAGCTGTCCAACAGATCAAGTTTACCAAGATGCCCTTACGTACAAGAGCTGGATCCTCTCCTCTTCGAAGCTCGAACATCAATAGCAATCTCTTGGAAGGTCCCTCCGTATTAGTCACTTCACCGTCAAAACCTCCGGATAGTCGATTGCGGCGTGGCTCTTTGGGTGCAGTTGAAGCGGTAAAGGAACGCGCACGACGAGATACCGTTACCAGCAGCGAGATGTCCTCGGAGAACGAGCTGGATCCAGTAGTTTTTCAAAGGAAGAAGTTAAATCATCACCGAGCTGTGGGGGCGGGCCATTTGCTTTCGGAAAGAATTCAGGAAGATGATCGGGAGGGCGAAGCTCATTTGGATCATGATGACGGTGCTGAGTCTGACGACAGTACACTTTCTTCAGAGTTTGCTGGAACTGCCGATAGCACTTCTCTGCTGGGAGAAGTTGGCGATCCCTTGGACTCTTCGCCGCCAACCGATTTGACCAATATACCCCCTGCTATAACACCTTTCAACACGTCGCCGAAGAAACCCAAACAAGCCGTCCCTGCTCTACAAGCTCTTCCTCCACCACGGCCTATCAGTATTCTCCAACCTGTTCCTCAACCTGTCAGCGCATTGACCCTGGCTTTGAAAGCTAAGGATAAGAAACCCGAGAACCCACTTCAACGATTTGCGACATTATCAGGCAAGGGAGACCCCAATCCTCTTTACATCAAGATATACGCTCCATTCTCATCGAGACCAACGAAACCCTTCGAAGTGCTGCTTCGGAAAACTGCAGATGACGGCACAAAGGTAACTGTCGCTGAGGCCATCGGCCTTGCCTTGTGGAGATATGGAGACGAAAAGCTTGAGCCATCCATCTCAAACGACAAGATGAACGTCAACCGATGGGTTCTTCGCATGTACGAGGACGATGAAGTCGACATGGAATTCCCGGCCCTGATGCGAACAAAAGCAGTCACCGACTTCGCATCCAACAACAACCGCGGCACACGCGCTCGCTCCCGCGAAAAACCCTGGGATGAATTCGCCCTCGTTGCAGCCTCCGAGCGAGAATTCGCAGAAAACGAACGCCTGACGCCCATGTACAGCCGCGAAGCCACCGCATCCCTCGACGCCGCCAAGCCCGAACCCTCCGTCTCTGTCCCCTCCGTCCCCTCCGTCCCCACACTCCCAGAACAATCCTCACAAAAACCACCCCCAGCGCCCGCCCGCCCCTTCCGCAACCCCATAACCGGCCCGTCGTTCGCCCCCTCCGCCGTCCGCAAAGACAGCACGAACCTCATGGACGCCCCCGCCGTCCCAACCTCGCACGCGACTCCCCGCACCGGCGCGCCGAAGACCATAACAGTTCACTTCACAGACGAAAACTTTAATACCAAACACCTCCCCATCCCCTGCACGACGGACACATATCTCGCCGAGATCTTCGACCGCGTGTGCCACGATCTTCGCGTCGACAAGGGTCTCTACGTACTGAAAGTCAGCGGTACCGCTACCGTTGCGCCGGCTGATCGAACAGTCGAGGCGCTGGGATCGCGTTTGGATCTCGATCTAGCGAGGCGTAGGTTCATTGGGGATGGGGCGTTTGGGTTGAGTGGGAGTCCGGGAAGCGAGAGTCCGAACGCGCCGTTGTTTGTTAGTACGGGGGGGACACCGACAACCAAGAAGTCTAGAAAGGGCGGCTTAGGGTTAGCTGCTCCGACGAGTAATTCGCTCCTGCACCCGCTGGCGCAAAAACTCGACACCAACAACTTCCTCGGCACGAATAGCTCAACATATCGCCGCTACGCCGTCACGCGAAAGCAACCCATGTCCTTCAGCTCCTCCTCTTCGCGTATTCTCGCGCTGGATGGGGAATACATGCACATTATGCCTGGCGAGAATACGAACATAACCAATACTAAACTGCTCTTCGAGCAGCAGCCGGCGAAGACGACGACAGTGCATTTTAGTAGTGTTGTTGGGAGTAAAGTGAGCAGGCGGCATCCAAGAATGTTTAGGGTTGTGGTGTTTAAGGAGAGGGAAACTAAGAGGTATGATTTTGAAGCGGTGAGTCAGGCGGAGGCGGTGGAGATTGTGAAGGAGATCAAGAGAGGGGTTGAGAGAGTTATGGAGGGGGTTGTTTGAGTGGAAAGGGGGGAAGGGCGAAGGGCGAAGGGTGGTGTTTTTTGGTTTCCAAGTGCCCACTGGAGTTGGCGTTGGAGCGAATGTGAGATTGGCGTCTTGGTCTTGAGGATTGGGATTTAACTTGGCGTTTTGGTAAGAAAGAGAAGCACATTCAAACATACACGAACAATAGCCCCGTGAGTATGAGATTGTAGCAGATAGGACGACGTGGGCGTGGCAAGAAGCGCGAGAGAAGTCTGTCCTCCACTCCATTCCTGGTATGGGCGCAGGTAAGGGTTGGATGTGGTGCCTTGGTACATGTGGAGTTGGAGCTGGAGTTGGAGGATTTGGATCGAGAGGATTACGAGTGAGCGGAGAGCGATGTATGGAACTTACTTCAACTGCGAGATAGCTGGCTAGGGCTTCTGAGAAAATAGGACTTGAGAGATGGTCACGGATGCATTGAGAGTATGGGTCAGTGCCCTATGAGCCCAAGCGCCTATCGTGGAGGGAATAGTCGAACTCAATGATATCTGGGACTTGAAGGTCTTAGATGAACCGATTTGTGGGCCACGGTCATGGAGGCCGTGGTGGTCATGGAAGGGACGGGAAGGACAAATGGGAGTGATAAGGCTCGAAGACGGATGAAAGAAAAGAGCGAAGGGCATTGAGACAGAAGGAAAGGGAGAGAAGGATAAGATTAAGAAAAAGGATGAAGAGATTTCTTCCTCTCGGAAGAGCCGAAAACTTCTCACAGAGAGACAGAAAGTTCTTCTAATTGGACAAGAGGGATGTCTCCAAAGAGTTGGGGGGAAAGATTGCCTCAACTCCTCCGGATTTGGAGAAGAGGATCCAGCAACTGAACATAACAGCATCATCAGCATCAGTGTATCCCTTGTTGGTCCTTCATGCGCCTCCAACGGCCAGGCCATAATATTGCCATCCAAGCTCCCAAGTCCCCGAAGAGCCCTGAGCGAGTGAGGCGACATGGCCACAAGAAGGCCTGGTGATCCCTACGAGAGGCCGAAGCATTGGGCCCTTGCCGGTGCTGTTTTCTTCGTCAGCAACATGGCGGAAGAGTAAACCTGAGAGTCGCTGTCAAGGGCGTTGCAACAAACGGACTGGCGGGTTGTGAGCGCAAGCCCAAAGGCAGGCATCACAGGTGTTGCCAGTTGGAGGCAATTTGACGATTTGAACTGAGCTGGTGCTCTGGTATCCCCCGTCCACCACCGACCAAGCGTAGATATGCAAGGTTTGAAATGTAGTGCAAGCAAAATGTGTCAGTTATTAAGAAGAGAAGAAGAGGAGCAAGTGAGCAAGTGAACGGGTGAAGCTCTACTTTTAAGCAGCGTTAAAACGCGCTAGGCCGCATTGGGACGCTATTCCAATTTCCAGATTAGGACAGCGATTCAACAATATTAAGAGTAAATTGCTAAGGGAGTGACGAGGACACATTTGGAAGGCCGTGGAATATGGTGTTATGTCATGCAGTGAAGGAAATTCAATACTATCCGGCATGGGGACAGGCTATGGCCTCTGTGACTACCGTCACCTGGAATGAATGGAGTTCCACAATTTCCGTAACGAGATGCTTTCTGTGACTTCACTTGCTTGGAGGGAGGTCGCTGGAAGAGGGACTTGGGTTGCTAAAGTTTGCAGGTCTCTTTCTAAGCCTTCGGTTGCGCAGATAGTGACTGGAGAAAGCGCGTCCGGGAGAAAGCGAATCAAAGGAGGTTGGAGTGACTGCGATGCCCAGCGTCAAAAATTCGAGGGCAAATCCCACATACTAGTCCGCTCACGGGAATGTGTGGCTCATTCGATTCCGTTTGTCATTCTGAATCGCATACTGGAATTTGCGGACCCGTAAGTATGGCTTTGGGCTCATGGATGTGGCTTGTAAGCCGGCCCTCCTTAGAATCTCTAGCATCAATGAGATGAACTGCCACGCACTCTCCATTAGCCAGCAACATGATGATATTCAAAGAGTTGGAATCAGTGAAATGAGTAATACTTGATCTATTTGGTTATACAACATCCGCTGCATGGAAAACCGCTTCTGAATGTTGAGGCACTGGTCTTGACCAAGCTCTCGCCTTATCAGAACCGCATACCTACGTTTTCTCCAAAACAATCTCCAGACTTCTACAGTATGCCAAGGTGGCTTCCGGTCCATCGCCGAGTCAATCTGGATGATGCGATGCGTGAACCTCAAAGAGCCGATATCGTAGAGTACGCTTCCAATTCAAACCCACTCTCTCCATATCGTCGCTCGTTTTTACTCTCTCGCATCCTAACAACATCAACAGAATTGTAGATAGGTGAGAGGTTTGGAAATTTGGCGCTACGATCGCCGCGACCTAGCCCTCCTGCCCACCATTGGAGGAAGTTGCGCCACAGGGAGTGGATGTGGAGGCGGAGGTGGATATTCGGCCTCAGGATTCATCTGATGCACAGGTATCGGCCGTGACCATGATAATATAGGAGGAAGTTGATCGGGCGGAACTTCGTGAGGGTAACGACCCTCATCCTCGTCTTTGAATACCCAAACGTACAGTATACGAATGACTGCGGCAAGGCCTATGAGGAAAGGGATGGTTTGGCCCGCTGAGGAGAGCGAGTTAACGTTCCTGATGTGGTTCCATGCAATGGTCAACTCTGTGGCTACTGTTATGACAGCAGCGACGATAAGTCTGCTAGCCGAGTCGAGGTTCTGGAGTGTCCGAATACGTGCGGCTCTGTCCTTCCTTCGTTCATGCCTATAGCGGTAAGTTGGTTGCGTGGTTCGTATTTGAAATAACGGGGTCTCCATATCACATTTCACACACCTTCTGTTTTCACCCCCATCCTCTTCAACAATTATGCATCCAAACTTGATGAGGACTATGACTAGGCATATGATAGTGAGAATGGAGTAAAGTAACACACTAATCACAACAAACCCAGTATTTTCCAATCGTATCTTCGCGAATAAAAATCCATATTGTTCGCAATCTTCCCCACTCAAAACAGGAACCCGCGCAAACCAGAACCACAGCTGAAACGACAAGACAGCAACAAGGAGCAAGAGATTAAGATTACTGTACAGAGCGCCAGGATTGACAATGGGATACCGCGAAGGATCCCAATACGGATTGCATTTCGTGAACAGCCGCCAGATATAAATAGGAATCAAAGCGAAATAGGCTCCAAACATGAGCAAGAGAATGATATAAACCTCAACGACTTCAAGATTTTGGACGTTCTTGGCCATTTGGATAATTAGCGCGAGGAAGGTTGCAGCAACGAATACGGAATTGGCGAATCTTAGCCCGGGAACTTCGCTGCGAGCGAGCCAATTCGCTAAGATAACTCCAAACCATTGGAGATAGAATCCAAGACGAATCCCGAGCCCGTACATGTCGGAGTTGCCGTCAAAAGAGCAAACAGCCATGGTGGCGGAGAAAACGGAGGGAAAGTTGGTGGGGTCAATATGACAAAATCAGGGTGGTTGAGGACGGCCATCTTGGAGGGGAAGGGTCAGCTGAAATGTTACTCAGCGTTGTAAGTTTAAGGAGGACCGAAGGCCGTAGTTTAGCTGCAGGTGTTGGGATGAGGTTGCACTTTGGTGGCTTGGCCAAAGCGCCACAGCAAGCGTGGAGACATGTTCTCCTTCTGATAGTGCATCCTGGCAACAGCGAGAAAATAGTGAGAAACAGTAGCACCGAATTGTCTCTAAAGCTAGGATGACCTAAGACATACCACTTGTTAATACCAAAACCAATATACCCGCTATCAATACCAGTAACACACCTCCGCTGTATGCTATTCGCAAACTCCATACAGAACCAAGTCATCCAAACAGCCTCCTCCAAAATATTTATGCATAATAAAATCTATCAAGCAGTCAAAGCACTACTCACTCCTAATATTCCCATCCCTACAAATGCAAAAATTAAACACAAACCTCTACTATGTGTGAGGTCCAAGCTCTCGCCAAATAGTTGTAATCCCACACTCGCCATAATGCCCGCCGTAATCGCAAACATCGCACCATAGACCCCTTCTCCAGGCTCTGCTCCGCTGTGGCGTCCCGCAATCTTAAACCATAGTGCCGCGACTCCGGCACCTAGGGGTTGCGATGCGCCTCCTAGGAGACTGGACCAGAACATGGCTTTCCACCGCGAGTTTATGGCAAGATAGAGTGGTAGTGCCATTGCGAAGCCTTCAGTAATATTGTGGATGAAGAGGGCGAGGAAGACGGAGATGCCGAGAGTTGGGTTAGCGTGGTTTGTGGCGTAGGTTATGAAACCTTCCGGTAGCTTGTGCAGCGCGATGGCAATGGAGGTTTGGAGGCCGATGGAGAGGAAGGCATTGGTGGGTACGTGGTGGTGGTGTGAGCGGTGCGGGTGGTCGTGCGCACGGGACGTTGTGGACTGGGTTGAGATAGTTCCGTTGCTGAGAGCTTTGCGCAGGGGTGGCTGGAAGGTGCCATTTGAAGGAAAGGTGCTGGTGAAGTGAGAGGGATGATCAATATCGGCGGGGTTGGATTGGATGGGACTTAGAGGGTTGTTTTCGTCCACATCTTGGAGGAGGGGTTGGCGTTCGTTGGGGGTGGTTGTGCTTCTAATGCCTGCTGGCCGCGCCAGAGTGGGAGGCACTCTGGAAATTCCCCGGGATTGAACTATCTTAAAGCATTCTTGACCGCACGGGTCTGAGTAGCCAAAACATTGGCCATTCTCATCGCAAAACTGTTTCGAACCGGAGACTAGTCGCGAAACACTTGATGAGATTTGTGTCTGGAATGAAGGTCGTCGAGCAACCGGGGATATCCCATCCTCTTCTGGCGTCGTTCCATAAATTATTTGAAAGCGGCGGTCTGGTAATGATTCTTGGATGGTTTCAGGGTTTGCGGAATAGGATCGAGTACCCTTCCACGGATACGACGTTCTTCGACCAGCCGAGTCGTCTCCTGGTAGTACATTTTTGTTAAATTCCTGCTCCGGTATTTCACCCCCCTCCTCTTCGTCATGAGAATGGTCGCAATCGACAACTGAATGCGGAATATAATGATGCAAGACTCGAGAAACAAGCTGAATCCCAACTACCCCTGTAAGAAAGCATCCAATCAGAGTCCAAGCCGCGGCTTTCGAAGTAAAACCCCCATTCTGTAAAGAGATTTTTGCATTTGGTAGCATGCTATACAAGGAAGAGAAGATCTAGCGTTGATTAGACATGCAGGAGAGGAATGAGGGCATGATATTGACATACCATGACTCCGAAACTAAGACTTAATGAAGATGACAAAAACGGATTGCTATCTTGAATTTTGAAATTATTGTGACCGGGAAACTGCCGTATTAATATATCTATACAAATTATAGATGCTGGTTCTGGATGTTAGGCATTTCCTTTAAGTACAATAAACCCCATTTGGGGGCTCTTACCTCCTGCCGTGCACGCTGTGGCAAAGTCACGTTAGGAATTGCATATTTCAGAGAACAAGACATTTTCATACCTATACCGCTTATTGCGGTCATAACCCAGCCTCGAGCATCATTGTCTAACACCATGTTGAGCCAAAACGCAATTGTTTCAGGCTGCTGCTCTGAGTGGCGCAGAGAGGTGACACGCAGCGGGAAGGTGCAGATAGATTGTGGTAATGTGTAGATCCAAGAGAGGTGATCAAGAGTTAATAAGTAAGTAATGATATACACGAAGCAAGAGCAGGCGGGTGAAAGGAAGAAGGCGTTGATAGAGGGGTGGTCATCATGATTTGTTTCCACGTCTCACGGTCAAGGTCAGTGGAAGCTGACAGCCACCACAAATGCCAAGCCGGATATTAGTAATGCTGTGGCGCTGTAGATTCACGTGTTCTAAATGCTCTGGCGTGAGATATCGCGCTCTTATCACCATGCAAAAATTTATATTTTTCCCTGAATAGCTTCTTTAAATCGAGATTCATTATTTTAAGTATATGTTCTGCACCACAGCACAAACCAGATCATGTAATCCTGCATTAAATTATATCTATCTGATATACTGCGGAGGGTACTCTTCCCATCCAACAAGAAACTGCTGGCCAACACATCTATATCTCCTGCGTTGCCCGCGCTTCAATGTTCTGCACCTCTACCTTGGCTTCCTCCCAGGCTGCTTGGTTCCTTCTTGCCCAATCCATATGACACCTAGCGAAAGCGATCTACAACAATCAATATTGACTCAAAAATATAACAGCAAGGGAAGAAGACTCACCATGTATCGCTTCAAATCATCCTCCTTCTCGAGTTGAAACCGCCTTAAGTCTTTCAATACGCCGTTACTAGCATCTTTGGTGTCTTTCTCCGCAACCTCCAATGCTTGCTCAAGCTAATGAGAGATTAGTAAGTGGGATAGACTGTGGAGTTGGGGTTGGCCTACCTGCACCAAGATTTCGCGAGTCTTCCCGATTTGATCCCTTCTAGTTCGCTCGGGATCTACGTCGGCCATGCCTTGGAAAGCATGGCTTATCCTCCCAAAGATCTTGCTCGTTACAAAATTCCCACTAGGGCTCTTCTTATGGCCGGTGGGTGATGCGGGTTCGGATTGCACAGGAGCGCCTTGGGATGCTGAGGGATGTTGGATGTCGCCATGCGTCGGTGGGAAGTCGGAATCAATTGATGCCGTATCCTCTTCTCGCCTCTGGCGCTCCACACTGTTCCGCTGTGAGCCTGATGATATGGACCTTCTTGGGCCTGGAGGGAGAGTCTGAACAGAACCACTCAAATGCTGCTCAAGGCGTCGAGCCTCCATCTCACTCCTTTCTAGCGAGTCGAGAAGAACCTTCTTTTTCTCCAGCTCATCCTTGGTCATCTCCTCCTGTACCCGTTTTAACACTCGGAATCTGAGTACATTCCGGACCACCCCAGCGAATTGTGCGCTTTCTCGCATGGGTTCTGCAAAATTCGCGCTGAGGTTTGATGAGAGCTCTGCAGTAGCAATATATGTCGAGTCCACTGCCTGCCCTATCTTTTCAATCGCAGCAGCAAGGCTTTGTGACTGCTCAGAGAGCGAGAACGCGTTGAAGCGAGCGCCAAGCTCGGCCATATCTTCTCCCCAAGATTGCATATGTGAGAGGAGTCGTCTGTTAACCTTCTCTAGGCTGCCCTGCAGGAGAGTCTCTAGTTCTTTAGACGACGCTTCAAAATTGACAAAGTATGGATCAAGATCCTCTTCCGAGAGCTTTTGTGAACTTGGGGGAAATCGTCCGAATATTTGTGGCCCTGATGTTGTGTGCGCCGCAGATGAAGGCTGGGCAGCAAAACTAGGAGGTGAAGTTGGTGTACCAGAAATAGTGGTCGCACTTGTCATTTTTAGTTTCGCTGATGAAGAAGGAACAGGTAGATAACTGTGGGCGGGCGTTGGGTTTGCCGTATCGAGAGGGGGAGCTTTGAGAACCTGCTTCGGTATTGAAGCTACTGGGTGAGTGTGAAGTACTTCACTCTGTAGGGAATGTTAATGAGCTTCAAAAAGCCGAGCCTATCCAGCCGCGGTAAATATAAGGAAGAACGAACCCAGCTCGCATTCGGGTCGAGGAATCTCCACCACACACCGTCCTCACGGACTTCCTTCATCCTCCTACATCGATTGAGAAAGACAGCTAGCATGCGCTTTCTCAACTCAATAATACCCGCATCCTCTTTCGCTTTTGTAGGTTTGGCGGCATAGTCGGCCATTGTGTGTTTCTCGGGTATGGGAGGTATGATCAAGGTGGGGTGGAGATTAACTAACGTTGCTCTGAGAGACGCAAATTCGGAATATCTTCGCCGTACTTCGAGGTCCTGCAGTTAAGTCTTAGTGAGAAACAGCAAAGGGGTTCATTCTGCAGTCATACGCCTGTCCTGATAGTGTATGCAATATAGCTCCCCCCGCTCTCTAGGTTTTTTCCAGCGTAAGTGATCAAAATCGGGAGCTCTGGATTCTCATATAATATTTGCTCAATTCGACTGTCGTATCCACCCTTTTTGCGCTCAACACGAGTCTCTCCTTGGTGGTCCTCATCGTAGTCGACATCGCTCATATCCCTGGGCTGCGAAATGAACTCTGGGGATTCATTGCGGGGTGACGAGCTGTTAGACGGAGGGGTCGCGGGTCGGAAGGGCACTGCGCATGATAGTGATATAAGCTATCAATAGAATTGGCATCAACAGGGCTGAATATACATACAGCCACCAGGAGAGCTCATATGTGGAGTATCGGAAGTGTTCGAATCATGTCGAGCAAAGGAACCGTACGGGTTATTGTCCTCATCGTCCCACATGGTGCAATACTGTTTGAATGGCGGTTGTGTGATATGATTGGAACAATGGAGACTGGGGTGCTTTGAAGCGAGTATCGAGCATCAATAAGTCGAAGGTGATGTTGTAGAAGAGATTGAAAAGCTCGGAGGCAGCTTGGAGGCTAAGCAGGGCGGGCGAACCACAAGGGCGTGACGTTGCTCGCAGGACTGGGCAGTAAGCGGGCGTGTGGGCGGCTCTGCTCCGACAGCAACCACCACGACGCCATCACCAACATCTGCCAGATTCACACGAACGACGTTTGCTTGGCCATCATAGTGAAATACTGAATAATTTCCGGCACGAGTGTTTATTGTATCACCGCATGCATACACCTTTCATTGTCTTGGCTATTGCTATCCCGTCTCGCGATCTCGAAATCATCGACTCCGGTACCCATCCAAAGACGAAACAATGGATTGCGCTCCCCCTACCACTGCTTCGAGGCTACTATCTACATATCGCATTCCTACAGAGCCCGCAGTCTCCCAATGAGATTGGTGCTCTTTGTTCGTCGCGACAGAACTCCAGTCTTCATACCCCTCTGCTGACCGATGAGCTCCTCCAAAGAAGTCGAAGCTTGGAGTACGAACTCTGGTTGAATAATTGCTTATGTAGAGGCTATCTATGAGCGTGGAAGGAGCTCTTGGACTATTAATAACCTCCCTTTCCGGGGAAATTGAGTTTGCTTGAGCATTTGCGTCGGCGTCAGGGGATATTGGTTCCGTGGCTGAGTCCACACGCTCGTCCTGCATTCCGGGCTGCGGCGGTGCTGCTTTCTCCCAAGCATCGCGATTGGACGATAAATTTCCTGTGCCTATGCCTGGGCTCTGAGCTTGTGGATATGGATTACTCTGCACGGACGACGGTCTTTCTTTGCCATCTCCTCTCGAGGGGGCATTTTCTGCCTCTGGATCTAAGACTGGATTGTCGTCCTGGGAATAGGGTGAAAGAGGGCCAATTGAATCGTTGGCCAGCCCCTCTATTTCGAAAAATGGAGGTCCTGCAGGAGACTGAGGCAAATTTTTGCTTCTGGGAGTAGGCGGAATAACGGTAGGTGGTTCCGGTCGTCGAACTGGGTCTTCTCGAACTCCAAAGTCTCTTGCAGTATTTGGAGGAGCTATTTCTTCCGGCTCTTCAGGCGCTAGTAGGCAACACGTTGTTAGTACGTTTTTTTCAGCTGCAGACCAACTCATCCGGGACTGTGCTTTCCAATCCTTGCTGCTGGGTTATGGAGGAGTATTACTCGTTGCCAATCTTTTATTGTTCTTGTTTGGAAGTCTCCTTCTATGTGGATGAGGATCTGCATACCTCAAACGCCCACCCCTTTCACCTCTTCCTCTTCTGACGGGCTGCCTCAGCGGCGGGCGTAGACCATTCATTTCGATTTCTCCAATAGGATCTCGAGGTCTTGCTCGCCCGATGCGATGTCCTACCATTGCTTGCCGCCGTGGTGCAATATCTCGAACGCGCTCTCTGGGGATATGAGCTCGAGGAACTGCAGTATTCCTTGGCCATGGGTCATCTCTGCATCCTCTGAAAAGGTTAGGTTCGTCATCCGGAGGACGAGAGGATCCGTGCCTGCCTGCTTCGCTTTCAGATGAGTCCGAAGAGCTGCTTTCTGTGCTACTCGCTCTCCGATTCCGTTCCCCAAATATCATGGGCGGCAAAATATCGACCTCAGCAATATAGTCCGTCCTTGTATGCTCCGGAGCACTTTCTTGAGGCGGCGGCGGTTGCGGCGGTGCAATATCGAAAGGCCGAAGTGGTGGAAACAACTCTGGAGGAGGGATTCCATGGAAATCGTCCCACCTAGAATGATGTGTTCTTCGTCGCCCGTCCCGCTGATCTCTCCAACTTTTCTGGCTCCTCTGGTCGCTCTTTCCTCTCTCATTTCCGTAATTTTCCTGAAAGGCTTCATCGACGCGTTGTTGAGTGATTCTCTTGCGAAGGAAATGGACTCCAATCCAGACTAGCACTGCACCCAGCAGACCTGCGAACACAATCGCAACAGTCGTCCCGCCGTCACCCATGATGTAAGAGTAGCGAACGTAGGTCCAGTATGAGAATACTGATCGCAGGTCTGTCGCTAGATTGCTGATCGCAAGTCCGGCACGAGAATACTGGTCGTAGTTCCGGCACAAGAGTACAGACCGCAAAGCTCAGTCTTGCCCGCAGTCACGCTACTATTTCAACAGAATGCGCATCTGTTTGAGTTTCCACCGTAGTAATCAAACCATAGAAAAGAACAAAGCGCCATTGCAAACAATTCCGACTTGTGGTCTGCCGCACGGCGTTTGTGCAGGTTTCTTTGTGACGCAATGTTGCGTGTGTTGGCCTTTTGGAAGACTGTTTGCTGCAGTTTTCTTCGGCATTTGTGGGCTGAATTGTTAAGTCAGTGTGTTACACAGCGTCTTGTGGCATATGAAACAACGTACTCGATCTTGACCGGTGGGTGGCTTTGAATTTTCTTGTATGACGGAGGTTTGGCATGGCCATGCAATGTCGAGGACTGAATCCAGAACCTAGAGTAAGGTAGTAGAGCCGTACGGTCGCTATTCACTCGAAATTCCTGTCCGAAACTCTACCCAGTATATTCTTTACCACCATCGGGCCATCGCAAGCATCTTATTAACCCTGATAGAGAATCCACCCTCGGCCTTTCGCTTAACAAGTGATGATAATACAACCGGTTTATAATGCACCCTTCACCTTTAACGCTGCCATGCCTTCACGAAAGACCTTTATCCACCGTTTACATGGTTTTAACCACCAATATCCCAGTAAATCTCAGCAAGAGAAGACGCCGTATCGAAATCACCATTATGGCCTCGAAAAAATCGAAGTCGGAACCATACAACGATCATGAACAAGATTTTTACCAGCCAGATAAAACTAGCAAGCAATATCGTTTCCACCTAAGGTTTCCACCTAAGAAAACCCTGAATTATACCAGCACGATTTCCTTGTCCTTCATGACTACGGCATCGATGGCATGAATATGGATTTTTGCCGATTCTTATGCCGAACCAAACGTCATGTCCCGTATCACAAAAAAAAAATTGTCTGGCATCGTTATATTTGTTCGTCGAAAACATTGTCTTGATCCCCAGCTTTCCTGTAGCTTTGGTTGAAGGCGGACACCCCCGGTTTCTCGAGATTGCCACGAGTTGCGTGGTCCAGAGCGGAATCATGTCCCCTTTCGTAGAGTGTGCTTTGCGATAGTCTTGATGAGATAGTTCTCATCTCTAGATATGGAGTTTTGAGTCCCTTCACGAGTTAGCCGATACAAACCTTATCCTTGTCGAAAATTGATTGCGTACCGCCTATTCAATTCACATGTTCATTAATTTCGGACACGCGATAATGCTCTGTCGCCACGGAGGTGAAGTCTTCCATTTTCGCCATCGATGGGCATTGGGTCATGAAGAAACCTGCACACGGGGTGACAAAACCAGTGGTAATTGACATCTGAGCCCGCTTGTTTGTGCGTAATAGATTTCTCCATCGTCTATGGCTTGACGCTGCTATTCATCCCTAGGGAAAGGTGGCCGTCCAAACCACACTTGTGAAAGGTCACGCCTGTGGCCTTTCGCGTCGGCGCTGAGCCATCGCACCGCTGGGGGTGTCCTCTGTGAGATGTTATTTGATTGAGGAATATTTGACACAGCCAACCCAGCCAGCCCATGGCTAGCTCGGGAAGCTCATCCGCGCAAAGCTCAAACCCCATATGAAGCAGAGCCGTAGGTTCCTAGAGTAATGCAAAGTCCCGTGCGAAAAGTGGTAGGCAGGAAAGAATAGCGGAGCAGAAGATAATTCCGACAGATTTTTCAATACCACAAAGGGCGTTTTCTATATCTTTTCATAAGATCCCGCTTTGGGTAATTAGTGCACATCTGAAAATATACTTTGAAATTGACGATTCTTCTTGTCTCAAGCCGATAACTGTCGTCCGAGGTTAGTCCCTGTGGTGATTGATGGAAATTATAAGTTTGCTTGATGCACGTTTTCCAGGGCGATACTATGAGTGCATTGGAAATAGATCCTATGTCCAGTGAATATCAAAAACCACCTAGAAAAAAGCCGCTCCTGGTAGGTCCAAGTACGCGTATTCCAAACCGAGTGATTCACGGAGGCATCAAAATATCTGGCCGCACGGGTTACAGAAAGGCGTCGCGGTGGTCGGAAGGCCTCGCAGCTTACCCCGGGCAATTCAGAGTTTGTCTCTCCCAGGAGCTGCAATAATACACAACACCGCTCCACGATATATAAACTCCATTGCCCGAATTTCATCATGTTTGTCCAGTATGTGTTATGCACAATGCATAATGAGTCCATCCAGAGATAACACTCTCCGAGTCATTGACAGACTTGTATGGCATATGTGATAGTTCGAGGAAGTTGTTTGGGATCAATTTCCCCGTGTTCCTTCAATGTGTCTTCATGAGCGACCGCCAACCGTACACATGCTGTTCCGTCTTCCATAGAGTAGTGATACCAGACATAACTCAAGGGTCACATATTTGCATGCCCCATGGAAACTAACATGTCTTCAATCGACAATATCTCCCCCGAGTGCAGCTCTAAACAGTGGTCGAAATCACTGTAAGCACACTCGTTGGGATCGTCAATGTCACCGGAACTGGTATACCTCGCGCAAGCATTCATCCATTTCGAAAAAGTTGATGTTCTGGCTTGTCCCTCACATGCTCGCTTTCCTCCTTTTCCACCCAAGACAACATCCAACTATTCATCCTTTCCGACGATTTTGATTTTCAAGCTTTCTTCTCAAAGGCTCGATCACCCTGGTCCTTTGACCAAGACCACCATGTAACGCCAGATGAAGGGATCCATTCTTCACCGAACGCAGGTGAGCAGTTGTCCTTGTTTGATCTGGCGGGTGGAGCTGTGGTCTCCTCAGGATGAGATTGTCGTTGGACTCGGCTCTCTTAAGCATGAATAAAATGTCTAGAAATACTCATTCAGTGCTACAGCAGCATCGGAAGTTTTGAGATAACATACGGCTGAATTTATTGTGAAGCCTGCTAAACGGGATCAATCGAAAGATGAGAGCGTGAAGAAGACCATTGAATAAAACTCGCAAAACGCTCTCCTATCAAGTTTTTGATAATTCCCTAAGCGAATGCATTTACTGAGCTGAATGATTTTCCCGTTGCAATAGACAATCTCATCAAGTAGCAAGTGACTGAAGAGGAACTCGAAGCCAAACTTTTGACAATTCGGAGCATAGATGGTGTACGTATTTCCACAGCAGCTCTCGATGGGTCTCCACGAAAGTGTCTTTTGTAGACATTGGAGCCTTCACCTTTAAGCACGGATAGTTCTCAATGGGAGCGTCTTCAGAAGAAGGAAAACTCCAGCAGGCCTAGCCAGCGTGGTCAACGATGATAGAAATGTCAACTCGAGAGAGCAAATTGATCCTCCAGCCAAAGCCAGACCGCACGACCTTTCAGAAGACTTCAATATGATGACGAGAAAGGCTGATATGTGCATTGTTAGATAAGATCAAGTAAGCTTCCTGGCATGCGATTCATTCTGGCATTGTATGTACAAGATCGTAGAATTAATCTATAGATAAGAGTGTGCAGGCGCTTTCGTCTTATCTGTAGGTATGTGCTCAGTGTGCGAGACAGCCTTGGGGAGGGAGGCTTCATGTTCGCGCCTTCCGGGGTAGTGCTCTGGCCAAAGCTCCAATTGTGCTTCCCCCCCCTTCACCTGGGCATCACCACGGCTCTGGCCGTCATCCTGATATATGGCATGGCGATTGTTAGTTCAGAGTGAGCCATTCATAGAATGCGATACTAATTGCAGTAGGACTAACCTTGGCTTTAGAGAACCTCTTCTCTTCAATATTCGCATCCCGCTTTCCAAGCTACCCAGCACCATGCTCCATACCTATGCCCTCGTACTCATTTTACCACTCTCCCACCTAAACCCTCCCCAGTTCTCTCCGTTGCCTCCTTGCCATATCACGACAGCAATATCTTGGGCGTACTCAGGCGGATCAATTACTTCGTTTGCCTCACTTGATATCTGGTGGATAAAATGACGATGTATTAATTTTGTAGTGAAATGAGCTAGCGAAGGAACGACTAAGAATTCAAACTGCGACGACGCCGTACGTTGATGCAATATTAAACCCATGACATGCAATGCCATAGCTTGAGCCATTAGTCTCCACAGACAACCCCTTCACAACTGGCAATCGTAACATTACCTACTAGCAGTAATCTAGACATTGCAGTAGCTCGAAGCAACTTGGGTGTATGCCGCGTCCACCCTTCCGAATTGTTCAGCGTTGTTGTTTGTCAAGTCGTTCATGGCCTCTTCCGCAATGTTGAAGCCGTTAAGGGTATGGTCGATTGCGAGGACGTAGATGGTCTTGCTGTTGTAGGTGAGGGACCAGCAAGTGCCGCACTGTATTACAGTGCATTGTTGTCAGTGACTGAACTATTGAAGGGCACAAATGGGTATGGAACGAAGAGGGGATAGACTCACTTGATCACTGTTCCAGCCCGCAACGCCTTGGTAACCGCCGATGTAGGGGAAGACGGGTATGGCGCCTTGAGTTTGCCAGCCGTACTTGGTGATGAGACCGTTTGCACCGTCGGAGCAGGCCACGGCAGTCATGGAGCGGGATCCGTCGTCATAGCCCTTGTCGTAAGAGACTGTGAGTTGAGATGGTTGTTAATATGAGTCTGGAGTACGGTGTCTAAGGGGCCCCCTAAATAGCATCAAGGTACGGCCGCGAAGGCCTCAAATGCAACTGGAACAGAACCACGCCGAGAGGCGAAGAGTTCCAGATCTGCCTCCTCAGAAAGATATTGGAATTGCACCACAAAAGGGACTCACCTGTGATGGCCTGAGCAGACAGGGAGAGCGCAGAGGCGCCGAGAGCCAAAGAAGCAAGGACACTGGAGAATCTCATAGTGATGGTTCTGGGCGTTTGAAGCTAAGGCGAAGTCCACAGGTTCGGAGGAGAAGCTGTTCTGGATCGGAATGCTCAGTTGTCGGTTTGTTTTCGAGCTGTATTGATATTGATTGGAATGTACAAGAGATTCGTCTTTGCCGGCAAGAAGCTATCCTTTTATACCTGAAGTTCCTTCCATCCCCTCGTAGAGTGCGCAGTTACCCGCGACTTCCGTGATATCCAGCAAACGGCAAAGATTGGCAGTTACGAGGTCGAACCGTGGTATTGAACGTCATTGTCCCTGAACAGGTGACGGTGAGAAGTGGCAATTGAGTGTATACAGTAAGAGCCGCATCCGTGGGTAAGCATTTACGAGGTGTAGTCGCTGTAGATGAGATTATTTTTGGAAAGAAGCAGAGGGCCTTGTCCAGGTGTCACCCGTTCAGGGTAGTGCAAAGAAAGCCCGAGTCGAAAAAATTGGCCGGTGCTGGGGTAGGGTCACATCGCAAAGACAACAAGAGCCTGTGGTCGGACTAATAGCCACCACGAGAACTCCCGGACTTGACGGATCTCAATATAAGTGTGATTATGTGTTTATATCGGGCTGCTGGAGATGTTGTGGAGGAAGTCCAAATAGCTTGGCGGGAGAGATGGCCTTTGGTACCGCCACCAAGCGGACAAGTTCCGGCCTCAGGCATGCATACGAGGGGTAACGTGTACGGGCTGCCCCTTCCCTGTTACTTTTCTTAAATACTAAATGCTGATTGGCCTTCAAGCGATTTTCCCTAAAAGAATGACAGGGAAGGGGGGGGGGGGGGCAGCCCGTACGTGTATCCCCCTTGTATCTAGATACTAGACAAAGTAATTACAAATTTCCTCAAACTTCCGAAACACCAGAATCGAAAAAGCGTGATTCAAAAGTCCCCGGGAGTATCTCACAGTGCTGATCCAATCAGACCATATTCATTTGAAATACAAGGCAAGAGCTGCGTCTTCGTCCTCAGAACTGTGACCACCCGTGGTGAGTTACATGGGTCAACTACCGACCGTGAGGCCTAGCAGTTTATGATTTCTAAAACCACGTTCTATTCTTGTCTTATTAGATTGTTTTCATATTTCTTTCTTGTCGGCAAATGATATTATAGCCGGCCAAGATACTTATCCTTGAGAACAAGACTGTTTTTACCTTCAAGTGGTAATCGTTCTCTGTAGAATGTCTTGGACGAAAAGGTATGCTCCATCATGAATAATCGAAGTCAACATGGAAAATTTGGGTCATGGGATGTCCTTCCATCAGTTTGAGTTGACATTTGTCTTCCCAACCTGCAACCCACCCCAACTACATCTTCCTTCGGAGAACATGCTGGCTTCGAGAAAAACAACCTCAAGCACGCCTCGGCACAGCTGCCCTGCAGAAGCCCGGCAGAAGCCCTGCAGAAGCCTCTCACATGCTTAATCCAATCACAAAACCTATCTTAAATTTAGACAAAAGCTTGCTATCCCGCGTCTCAAGATGGACCGTGCACACCTTATCCCAACCAAGGCCCAGGGGTGTTCACGATGTGTGACAAGTCTGAAAACTTAGCTACATCAACACTCGTTTCATCCCCATCCGAGAAACGTTTGACCCATAACCTTAGGAACCACGCTTACGTTGATCGCCTCCGCTCTCAAACGAGTCCACGCAAAGCTCAGGAAGCAGCGTCATCTGTGACGGCCAATTCCAGTGGCTTAACTCAGGCGCCGAAGGCGTCGGCCTCCAATCAGACCTTTATTAAAACCGCCCTGTTTCGAGACTCTCATCCCGCGATGCTGCAAAGCCTCTTCGCAACGCACAGTGTCTCAAAGCTGTTCCGCCATGGCTGGCACAGCCCGTGCCGTCGTGTTCTGGTTATCATTGGGGTACAGATTGTAGATATGCCGTTTCATTTGGCTTTATAAAAAGGGAGCGGTTATACCCAAAGTTGAGTATCTCACCAGGCAGGCCTACATTCTCATTCTCTACAGCACACGACACCAATTCTTGAAAATAATTCCCAATTACCTTCCTTGAATTTAAATTCATTCGACGAGCTAGACTCTTCTTTCCAAATACCACCATAATGCTTTTCCAATCCATCCTCGCCAGCTCTTCCCTTTTGGGACTCGCCCTCGCAGCAACCCACAACGTCATGGTTGGCATGAGCGGGTTGACCTTCATGCCCAACAACACCGCGGCCGCTGCCGGTGACATGGTCACTTTCCACTTCTACCCCGCGAAGCACAGTGTCGTGCAGGCAACCTTTGCAGCACCTTGCGAGCCTTCAGCCGGCGGCTTCTACTCTGGCTTCGTGCCCACCTCAAGCGGAGAATCGATGACAACTTTCACTATCATGGTCAACGACACAAAGCCCATCTGGTTCTACTGCTCGCAAGGCACACATTGCCAGTCCGGCATGGTTGGTGCCATCAACGCTGCGTAAGTCTCACAATCATCCTCACTTTTTGCCAACCATCACAGCTAACACTTCACTAGAACCACTGGCAACACTGTCGAAGGTTTCGCTGCCGCTGCTGCAAAGGCCACCAACAATACCACTCCTCAAGTTGCTGATGGCATGGGCGGCACGCTCTCCATGAGCAACATGACCTCCACCGCCAGCGCCACCAAGTCGATGTCGATGTCGATGACCGGTACCGCGACTGGCATGATGACTTCGATGACTGGCTCCAGCGCTGCCTCACCCAAGAATATTGGCACCGGTCTTGGTTACTCGGCCGCCTTTGCCTTCTTGGGCTACCTCTTTGTGTAAATGGCAGATAATATCCATTGCTGAAATATATTAGTATCTGGGGAGAAACCTCTTGGTGGAGTGATCAGTCGGAAGTGCTCCGGCCACGACGCGGATTTGTGACATGGATAGAATAACAAAATAAGGCATTTGGATCTGGTATCCCTTGGGTATCTCGGGTTTTTAATTCTCGAGAATTGGTTGTCGTTGTGTGTGTAAATTATGCATTCTCATAGCGGAATCTAGAATGAAAGATTGTCATGACGCTTACAACCCAGAACTGCTTTGCGTACGATCGATGGTTTCATATCTTCATAAATATTTAGGTTCTTCGGTTTTGATCGTGTTCGATAGCTCCCTAATTGCGTTTCTAATTTCGTACGACTCGACAGATTTTGGGATGGAAGAATGGTAAATTGAGTTACCATCCTGAAGAAACTTAGCACACGGTCCAAACAGAATATTCTAGATCCTCAATTCGATATACATCAGATCCCCTCCAGACATGGCCACTTTACAATTCTCAAAACTTTCGCGAACACATCACCACCAACCCATCCATCGTCCCTAGTTCTCGCAACCCCCCAAACCTCGGCTTGGCCAACCCATGCCACACGTCGATCTTCCCAGTAACGATACTCCACCACCATCCTATCAAAACAGACCTAGCCTTTTCCAACCTATCACCACCAGAGCAACTCCTAGCGTCTCATTCAAAAATTCATAGCAATCATGCCAATGCGCCCTACCATCCCCAACTTATTCGGGGTTCCCGGCACTGCTCTACCGGGACTCTCGCCCAGTCATTGCGCCGAGAGCAGAGCCAGGGATTATATGCGAAGAACAGGCCGCTCTGCAAATTCGTCGCTCTCCCGAGAAACGAAAGAATAGCTTCGTTTGTAACTGCCTGGGGGTAAAAGATTTGCGACAAGGCCCTGAAGAGGCATTCGATGGAATCCTGGGATAGTGAAGTAGAGCGTTTGTACGAGATGAGTAGGCTCGCCTTTTCGGGGCGGTGTGGGCCGATGGGTGGAGGGAATGTTAATAAGGGGTAAGGGTATTGGGTGTTGTATAAGTCGAGGGTTTTCTTTGCTAATGGTGGAGTTGCTCAACGGGGTTGTGATTAATTATCTGATGCTTTTGCAGGAGGAGGATATCGAGGGTGCGAATACGGGACCGTGACGAAAGTAGTATAATCTGCGTCTTGGTATGTGGACCCAGTTTATGTATGTGAGTGCGCAGATCGCTGTGGCGAATTGCTTTATCGATTTTCTATCAGGAGTCTGGATATAGTCCTGCTACCTCTTGTGGGCGGAAAGAGAGAGAGAGAGAGCCCTTTCGATTCTAGTAATGGACTGTACGGCTTTCTAGCGCCCTCCTCTAATCAACCTCCTTGCAGTCGGCCAAGGTCTCTACAAGTTCAACCGTTTCCTAGCGGTGGGGTTGATGTCGATCAATATGTTTAAATTGCGCCAAATTTTTGGGATATACCTTGGTCCCTGCTTCTTCTTAGCCATCGCAGCTACCTTGACTAAGGGACATATCAGGATTGTGCTTCTGATCCTTGCTCTGTGCTTCGAGACCTAAGTAATCCTCTTCGAACTCAGAACCCACCTTAGCATGCGGATATCTGCTCTTCCAAGCCTGCCTCGCCACAAACTTTTATAACAGCAAGATGTTGGATGGGCATCAGGATACGAACCTGAACGTCATTCCGGGCAACTTTGTGGAGGGGAAGATGGGCGAGGTGAGGTTGGAAGGCGGACAGGATAGGTATGGGAAGAGGGGGGTTGAGAATGTGGAGGTTGCTGCGGGGTGGAGAAGTTGGTAAGTGCTGTGAGATTCGTTTTCCTCTTCCCCTTTTCGGATCTCTGATGTTGGGCTTAGGGATACGATGTCGTGATATGGTATGGGAATATTGGTTCTCAGGCCGATATATGCGGGAAAGGCTGAAGTCGTATCTCAGCTCAGGCTTCGTGGACTGGCAGCGTCCCTGGCGCTTGCTCGAGAATGATGTATATATCTTATCAAGGAGCTTTCCACTCCACCAGCGATTTTTCTACACATTTTCTTACTTGCTTCGCGTTAGTGCCGACCACGCATCCCTTAAGACCCAATCTGCGACTGCCTGAAACTCGGGGCTGTGAGGGGGTGGTTTTATTGCGGGCGGGCGTGTTTCAGGTGTGAGATCTGATTAGCGAGAGGGCGTTTATCTAGATCTAGGGGCTGCCAGAATGTGATCGAGTTTTGAGGGGTTTTCAAGGGGGTGGTGGGTGGTTTATTGAGGTTTAGTGGACGAGGGTTCGACGAGTCAGCGTCGGTGCTATTGGCTTGAGCCGTGAATCATGTGGGCGTGAAGGCAAAACTTCAGGACCTTCTTCGGTCAACTTTTCAACTTTCCGATGAGCTGGGATTCATCATTACACCTTGCCTGACGCTCGGCAACAGCTTGAGCTCTGTTACCTTTCTAGATATGAACATCGTAAAACCATCGCCGCTTGCCCAGCGCTATTTGCCCAGGTGGTTCGCAGCCGCTGCAAACGTCTTATCTGCCTCTATGCGCATGGCGATTGCGAATCGCTACACATGTTACCGTAGAAGGGTAGATAGAGCGATTCTTCTTCCCGTGCACCGCTGCGTCAAAGTCCTTTCGTCGGGCAAGCCTCAATTCCGTCCAGCAGCGCAAGCGTTAGCCATCAATACAAGTAACCAACTCGCTCTTAACTCCTTGTAGGACTCTCAGCCCTCTTTTGCGGAACTGCAAACGCTAAGGTATACTTATTTCTACTAAGGCGATAGGAACACGAAGTTATACTTCTCTAGAGATTTGAAGTTGCGTAGACAGTCAAGGAACTTTCACATCTATGCCCATAAGGAAACTTTCTCTCAAAATCAAATTCTATCGTCGGACCACATACTATCTTAGCACAGTACGCAAAGAGATGCCATATCCCAAGAGTAGCTGAGTGGTTGTCGTATCAGCCATATCGAGTGTTCCGTTTTCTGCAGAGTCATGTCTTTAAGTCATGAGCGTTTCCATGCCACTTCAAGTTACCAAGGCTGTCCCTAGTCCAATCAGCGCCTCGTTCTTCACAAAACCACCTCAATGGAGTTTTGAAAGTGATAGTTGTCTCGAATCTTCATCTAGCGATCTTATTCCGAATGACTTCATCTGCGGAACATCTGCCCTCTCGATCCTGCAACGGCAGTCAAGCAACCACACCGCCGTTGAATAAACAAACGCTACAACGGCGTCAGCCTCTCCACCACCTCCCCCACATCAGGCTCAGACCTCCGCTAAGTCCCATCTCTGCTCAAAACCATCTCACTATCTCATCTATTGAGCCTCACATTTCGACAACTATGGACAGGGACGCGACCGAAATGTCTAATTTGACTGCTTCCATGGGCCAAGTTCACTTAGGAAACTCCACACCTACCAGAGCCAAGATGTGGGCAGGCGCGAGGCGCAAGAATTATCGGGGCGGCAAGAAGGTTCGATCGCAGAGACATGCTCCTTCTCCGCCTCGATCCAAGCCGTCCATAGACACAGACTTCACAATCTTCGACACCAAATCCACATATCCCGGATCCAACAGCACCACCAGTTCCGGCGACCCTGCCCCCCTCTGCGAGATTCGCCCTTCCCCAACCGCTGGCTACGGCCTCTTCGCCACAACCTCCCTTCCCCGCGGTACACGCATCTTCTCTGAATCTCCGTTAATGGTCATGCCTCCAGACTTCGACAACGACATCGACGAGCTCTACACCGCCTTCCGCACCCTCAGCATGGAAGCACAAGCCAGCATACTCTCCCTTTTCGCAATGGAAGACTCCGTCTCCGCCTCCTTCCGGGCGTACATAAGCTCGCTGATCGAGCATTATCAGAGGAACCCGTCGCCGGAACTGTATGCACATTTTTTGGAGGCAGCGGAGCAACATAAGCTTGTCGGTGTGTGGCGGACGAATAATTTTCGCATTGATGACGGTGGTGGTGGTGGTGGTGGTTCTCACTGCCTTGACCCTATGCTGAATCCCCCTGGTGTAGCTAGCACCGATGAGGAGGGAAATGACGGTACGGCAGGAAGAGTGGAGGGGAGTGCGTTATTCCCTATCGCAGCACGTCTGAACCACTCCTGCCTCCCAAACACAAACGTCAGTTTCAATCACGCCATCGTTCAGCTAACCGTACACGCAATGCGGGACATTGACGCGGACGAAGAACTCAAATACACTTATCTTGGCTCCAAGACTTGGTATACCTCCCGCGAGCAGCGACAGGGCATGTGCGAGAATTGGGGTTTCCAATGTGAGTGCAAGGCGTGTCGCGAAGGGGAAGAAGGGGAGAGACATGATAGAGTCAGGGGGAAGCTTTTGACGAACCAGGGCCGCTTACAGTGGATGGAGCAAAGAGCGAGTGCGGAGGCGTTGGAGATGTGCTTGGAGAGTATAGTGTTTCTAGAGCAGGAAGAGGGTGGGAAGGAGGTCGCTAGGCTGTGAGTTGACCTCTGTCCTCTGTCTACTCCAGTCTTTCTTTGGTATCGCCTTCTATAAGTTGGAGGAGGGGGAATGCTACCGAGAGCTCCTTGGGGTGGATTTTTACTGACGGCTTTTACTAACAAATGCCCAACAGGAGGCGCAAAGCAGCTGAGTTATGCCACGCGTTACGACGCGACAAAGCCGCTCTTCTTCACGCACATAAGGGTCTCATAACCGCACAGACTTGTCTTGGGAAGGATAACCCTGAATTCAGGGACTATGAGATTTTTGTGCAGAAGATGAGGGAGGATATACAGTATAGCGAGGCGAAGGCGAGGAGGTGAAAAAAAGGCAGGTCGGGAGAGAAGGAAAGTCGGTTAATCAGGGCTGGGAGTGGAATTTAAGGAATGGGTAATCATCCTTCGTGCACGGTTAAGTTTGCGATCTGGAGTGGGAAGTTTGAAAGCGGGTTTAATATGCTTGGAGAGTAGAACGATATTTTGGAACAAGGAAAAGTTGAGAGTGTGATATCTAGTCATCTAAGCTAGAAATATAGCTCCTTTGAGGGTTATGATATTGGAATCTTCGAATTGTGAACGGCTTTCGAATCGCGATTTTGTTATGTGATGATGTTAGGAACCTCTAATATTATTTTCGTACTCGACAACAATAGAAAGAACTACCATGGAGCCACTGGCAATTTCCTTCTTTACTAGCACGGGAAGCACATGAGCCACCTTCGTCCTTGCTTCTACAAGACAGCATCATCCCCTTCCACACGCTCTCTTTTCATCCATTCATCCATCCACCACCACCACCACCACCACCACTCCTGGCATTTCCACTCCAAGCACCGCCTTCTCACTTGCAGCCTTTATACTTTATTACTTAACCACTTACTCTTAACTCTTAACCACTACCCCATCATCTTATCCATCCAAGGTCCTTTTTCTACACTCTACTATCTATCCGCTAGTGTGACCAACTTCAACGGCGATGTATACCCCGTCGCCCACTCACACCGTCATCCTCAACGGCCGCGATAGCAACGCCGCCACATTCGCTTCAGAATTCTTCGATAGCCAGGCTTTTCCGGTGACTGCTGTTTTAAACGAGGATTGTCGCCATCACCAATCGGCCGCGCGGCAGTGCGGCTATGAAAGATGTTTGCGCGTTACTGATTGTGCAACCTGCGGAAAGTAATGAGATTCCGGAAGAGACTGCACCGCAACCTGCAGAGAGTTACGATATTCTGGCAGAGGCAGCAGTGCAACCCGCGAAGAGCAATAAGGTTCAGAAAGAGACGGCATTGCAACCTCGGGGAGCAATGAGATTCCGGAAGAGAACACATTGCAGACGCCAGTTTTCATATCCCACACCTTGGACGACCCCGTCGTTCCCGTCGAAAACGGTGGGAAGTTGTGTTCTGAACTCAGATATAGCCTCCGCATGAATGTGATATGGAGACTTTATGAAGATGGTGGACATTGGGCCAATGAGCTGCTGGGTGTTGATGATATGGTGGCATTCATTGCGACAATTGTTGGAGCGAATTTACGGTCAACCGTGACCTCGAGGCCCATGAGACTTCGAGAGCATAACTGTATGAGGAAATGAATTGATGACAGACATGGATAGATAAGTTTGGGAGATTTGATAGCTCTGAATATTTGCATCCGGCAAATATGACACCGAAGGACAACATTGCAGATTTTGGAATTGCCTTTGTACATGACCCAATGTCGACCACGACATTCTGCCATTATCTAATATTTTGCGCTGTACATCTGGAAGCGAGGAGCTCCTCTTATTCCTTTGATTCCTATTGAAGTGCTCCACAGTCCGGCTTCAACATTGCACGCTTCGTCCGACCCAAAATCGCAGACTCCTCACCCTACCATTTGGCCTGGTGGACGGGCAAAACTGACGATGTCACGTGACTTTCATTGATGAAGACTTCCAAGATTAGGTAGGTAAAGTTCTAGGTTTATTTTTGTGGACTTCTCATTTACTGGATATGAGGATTTCTATCTTGATGCATTGAGTGGTGCTTATAAGAATGAAAATACCAGTAATAGATAGATTCAGGTGCGGTCTGACATCTCCTTGCTGGAAGCCACCCCAGTTCTGTAAGGAAACGATGGCACAAGGGAGTTACAAAAGTGCAAACTGATCGACTCTGACTGAATACTATGAGAACTGAGTGAGACTTGAAGAAGAGCTAGAAGGAAGGACATTTTGACAAGCGGTGAAAGAGATTCACGTGTTTTGGTGCTTTGGAGTGAAAACTGCGTTGGAATGAAAACGAAACAAGGATATCGTCAGCGTCCTAAAATGGAGTCGGCTTTAATTGCCCAAAAGAATCCGGCCGATATTGAGCATCGTATTAACGTTCTCCGGGGTTAACCCCCTAAAAGGCTCTGATGAAATTTCCCCTGGAAAAATACGCGTGAAGGTTGTATGTAAACAACAAAAATAGGCATGGCCTTGGCGATGTGGGGGGTTTATCGGTCTGGCGTCTTTGATATTCGCGTTTTCTGGTTGACCTGGTGGCGCGACCGCGTGTAGTTCATCAGGACATCAAATCATTTGGCAGAACTTCCTCAAGTCTCCCAAAATACCTACACAGCGATGCATAATATTGCCAGCATTTGATGTTGATCATTGGCCAATGACTTCTGCCGCGTTGGCTCTCGTGAATCATCTCCGAACAGGAACCGGGATGTCCTTGGCCTCAGCGCAAAACAGCTCTCACCCACTCCTCCCTTCAAAAACACTTTGCCAATCTTGAATTCATCAGTTTTTCTTCTGTCCTTGCCTCTGTCGTGCAGCAGGATCCTGATGACGCGCATTAATTCTTTTGTCCTTGTGTTACAGTGACTCGGAGTCGTCTCTGTTGACAGGAGCGCTGAGCGTTTGCGGGCCGTTCGTTCTCGCGTCTCCTCACCACCACTTGAGCCTCCTCCACCGCCAGACGCACCCGATCGCGCGCATTCCAGTGGTCGTCCGTTGAATTAGATACTCCCGGCCAATCCCTCCTCTCGCCTTCACTCTAATTAACGTTCTGAGATTCTTCAATTCAACTGCCACATTCGTTCGGAACCTGCAGTCGGCCTATCTAAATTTATCACACGATCCATTTTTCCATCTCCGAAACGCTCCTTGTTGACCTCGGCGACCAGCGCGACGGCCTGATACACCGCCACGTCGAATCGATACAACAACCCGATGGAAGCCTGAGTACCTAGATCGACTTTTCTCAGCCATGGCAACCTCCGCGAATCCGCCACCCGGCGCGCTCCCTGTTGAAGACCACAACGGGTCGGATCCCTTCGTTTCAAGCTCGGTGCAAAACCCACAGCGTCATCGCTACTCCGCTTTTGACAATCAGCAATTCTCACTATACACAAGTGGCTCTCCCTCTCAGACAAGAAGCGCGCTGCAGGCACACCTGGCGGAAACAACGCGGAGGTTGCAGGAAACATCTCAGCTGGGCAATGCGCTCGTGCAGCAACGGCAGGCGCTGGAGGAGAGTTTACTGGAGGTTGAGAAGAAACAAGAGGACAATGAGATTGGGCCCGAGCTGCGTCAGAAGCTTGTCGAGCTCGAGAAGGAGTTCAATGAGGTGGGAAGAGAAACGGCGAGAGCCATAATATCAAAGTCTCGAGTCCCGAGTGGAGAGGCTCCTGATGCTGCCGCTGGTGCTTCAGTGTATTCCAGCGAAGCCCAGCCTTCCCCGTCCAAGGTCAGCGTCCCATCAAGGAAACTGCGGAATCAACAGCCGAGCCGGGTTCCCGACATCAAGCTTGCAACAGAGATCAGCACATCGTTACTGTCACAATTACGCGAGCTACAAGCGTTATTATCTGAGAAGGATGACGCTCTCAAGAATGTCCACCTGGAACGCTCACAACTGGAGATTGAGGTCGAGGGGTTGTCCCAGCGACTACGAGCTCTGGATGACAGTGAAAACCGGTTGAAAGATGTGAATTGGAATCTAGAAACTCAAGTCCGCGAGCTTGAGGCTGCCTCTAAGAACTCCGCAGATCGAGAACAGCGTCTCGGCCAAAGCCTAAATGTCGCTAGATCAGAGAAGTCTTTCGTTGAGCGGGAATTTGAAGAACTCAAGCAAATCTATGCCAAGCTGCACGAAGATCATAGCGCGTCAATCAAGCACCATGAATCTGAGCTCTCCAGTCTTAGGCGTCATGTAAGCATGGGCGAGACTGAGCGAGGTGCTCTCCAGCGGAAAGTGGACGAGCTTGCCACGCAGAACCAGGAACTGGCCAAGGCTGTAGCTTACCGCATGAGAGCAGAGGATCTAGCAGGCGCAGGTGACACTTCATCAGACAACGGCGGAGAGGACGGCGACGCTATGACCCCTGAACATTCACCGCCACCTTCGCCGAGCAAAGCGACCCCGAGACACGGCCAACTTGAATCTGAAACGCTCAAGCACTCGCTTCATCATGCCCACCGTATGATCCAGAACCTTAAGAACAATATCCATCGCGAGAAGACCGAAAAGATCGAGCTCAAGCGTATGTTGCAAGATGCTCGCGATGAGCTTGAGTCGAAACGGGATGGTGGTATTAACGGTATCGGCAGCGCTGACAAGAGGAGGAAGCAGAAAGACAAGGATGTTTTCAAGAAACCTCTAAGGCCCGACCGATTAGGAGCCGTAAGAAGCGGGAACCAGGAAATCGTCGTTGACGACGAAGACTGGGAGGAACAAGAAGGCCAGGACACTCCCAGTAGGCGATCAAGGCTGAGTGCTACTGCACCGGGCATTGCAAGCGCTCGAAGTTCTTCACCAGGAGCGAGGTCAGCTGTTGATACTAGCAACGAGGCCTTCGAGACCGCAACCGAAAACTCGGATGCCTTCGAGACGGCAAACGAACAAGACGGTACTGCAACAGAAACTGACGCTTTCCAGACCGGTGCAGAGACACTTGATGGTGACAGCAGCGATGATCTTACTGAAACCGAAGGCGGTCTCTCTACAGGCCCCGTTCGAAATAATAGGCCTTCCCCTCTTATGATTTCTGGAAATCGTAATTCGTACCAGAGCACGGCGTCAACTTCTGGAGACGATGCAGACGATATGGATGTACGAACACCAGTACAAGCTCAGCATCCTCGGTACCGACTCAGAATCCGACAAGGAGGGTATCGTCGTTCGCCTCGATCAAGCGGCGATGTGTTTTCGAACACACCTTCCGCGGCCAAAGATTCTCCAGCAAGCTTTGCTAGCCATTCAAGTACACCTGCACAAGGCCAAAGCCTATTTGCTGAATTGGGCAGCCTTAGTGGGGAAAGTGAGGATGGTAGTGTTGCGGATGGAACACCAAGCCGGTCGATCTTGTTGTCTCCAGAAAGTTCACCTGAAATTCTGAGAAGGTCTTCGGCGTCCAAATCTCCACTCCAAACTCTCAGCCTTCCAAAACCAGCAATGATTGATTCGGGTATGATGACTGAACCTTGGGAGCCGAAGGGTATTCTCGCCAACACATCAGACGTGATTGGCGCAGCACTTGCAGGAGGGATAGGCTTCGGAAATGGCAAGAATATGAGCAGCCACGAGGAGAAAGCACCAGAGCAAGTCTCGGAACCAACTATGGCGGGAGCTGCACAGCCGCTCGTGGAAGAGCCTCACGCGGAAGAGGAGCTCACAGACGGCAGCTCTCCCTTGACGAGAAAGGTAGAAGTTTCGCATGTTGCTACTGCAACAGAAACCGAGGTGTCACCTAGGAGTATTCCTTTAGCAATCTCTCCAATCTCCGTACAGCATACAGAACCTACACCCCCTACTCCGGAACCATTCCCATTTCTGCCTCTACATCTTTCGTCTATCACGGCACTTCACACCGAGCCTGTTGAACCACCAAGACCTACCCTGTCACAAGTATCTGCCATTACGGCGCAGCATACTGAGCCTATTGAGCCACCGAAGCCTGGACCTAATCAAATCTCTATCATCACAGCGCAGCATACTGAACCGATAGAGCCTACCACGGGATTAGTCATTGCCGCGCAGCATGCTGAGCTCATTGAGCC
>KV744945.1:45927-75346 GCA_001692735.1 Lepidopterella palustris CBS 459.81
GCGCAGCATACTGAACCGATAGAGCCTGCCAGAGGATTTGTCGTTGCCGCGCAGCATGCTGAGCCCATTGAGCCGCCGAAGCCTGCTCCCAATCAACTCTCTATCATCACGGCGCAGCATACTGAACCGATAGAGCCTGCCAGAGGATTTGCCACTGCCGCGCAGCGTGCTGAGCCCATTGAGCTACCAAAGCCTGCCCCCCATCAACTTTCCATCATCACGGCGCAGCACACTGAACCTGTAGAACCGGCGAAACCTCCCATGCTTCCTGTTTCATCGCATAGGTTTTCTTCTCTTGTTGTGCAGGAGACTCTGCCAGAATCTCCTACAGTTCCAGGCTTTCTGCCGATGGCAAAGCCCATACCTATTGAACCTACACCTCGAGTCCCAGTTATCAACGAGGTTCCCCTTTCATTTTCTGATATCCTCTTCCAAGTTATGGAGCCTCAAGAACCTCCAAGGCCGCCTACTGCTCATCGTGTTGTCAATATCGCAGTCACGTCCGTTCAGACTGGTGAGGATTTGGAAGAGAAGGCTGCGGTCATCCCTGAACCCGAAACCACAAAGTCAGAATTGGGTTTCTTCAGCACAGTGTTGCCGTGGAGTAAGGTTACTTCGGAACCCGTGACTGAGATTGCTGAGGACGAAACAAGGCAGCCTCTGCAGACACAGAATGAGACTGCTGACAAGGGCACTGAGATCATGGATTCTATGCCTACTGCAACCCGGGATGGTCGGATGACATTAGCCCCGATTGCTGCTAATGTTGCTCAAGCAGAACGCAGCGCTGAAAATGATAATTCGCGAATCATCAAACCTGTCCGAATTGGAATGTCCGATGAAGGTACTCAGACAATGGTATCAGCCGAACAAATTGACAAACTTCTTTCGGCCAAGGCTCAGCGGATTTTCGGAGCAGTTCCCGTTCCTGTTGGGGAGAAACGCGTGAGCTCCCCGCCGTCACCATCGAGTCCTAAGAAAACTCTGCACATTGCTACAGCAGTTGACCCGTACAAGACGCCGCGGAGACCAGGAAGTGCTGGAAGCATGCGCAGCCGTGCAGCCTCACCTCCACCTCTACCAGCAGACCACAAAGAGGTAATTGCTGCAGCTGCACAAAAGACTCCTTTGGTTCCTTCTGTTTCTACTGCACCTGCCACGTCGCCGGGCTCCATGGGGCCCCCGTCCATGCCAGCATCAGCGTACAAGGGTCGGCCACGGACACCTACTCGGAACTCGAGCAACAGTGGGGCTATGGCAAGCCCAGTATCTAAGGGGAGCGCCACACCTCGACCACGCTTTAACACCGGCCGGAGTGATGTCTCTTCTCCTGGCACACGAAGGTCATCAGTGTCCTCGTTCGCGTCTGAAATTGACCAGCGCTTTAACATATCTACGAGAGGCGCCATGCCACAGGGACAAGAAGGGTTTGATCCAGGTACAACTGATCCTCGCATGATCCAGGCAATTACCCAAACCATGATTGGCGAGTTCCTGTGGAAATACACCAGGAAGGCCGGCCGGGAAGGAATGTCGGAGAATCGCCATCGCCGCTTCTTCTGGGTTCATCCGTATACACGAACGCTGTATTGGAGTGAACAAGATCCCGCAATGGCAGGAAGAGCTCAACTCAAGGCTAAGAGCGTGGCCATTGAAGCTGTGCAGGTGGTCACGGATGACAATCCTTTTCCACCTGGGCTCCACCGAAAGAGTCTTATTGTTGTCACGCCAGGTCGAAGTGTAAAATTCACAGCTACTACAGGGCAGCGACACGAGACTTGGTTTAACGCTCTCTCGTATCTTTTACTTCGATCGGGCCAAGAACGAGACGACGATACCACCACGGCGGCGGAAGATATCGCCGAGTTCAATCCCTCGTGGGGCAGAAGCACGTCACGCCAAACTGCGCGGTCCCGTGTTTCTCAATCTTCCTACACAAGCCACAGAACATCTTCTCCTCAACGTGCACAGTACCCGAGTCTGGCTCAGCGACAATCTACAGCTTCGCACCGTGCTTCATCGCAAGGCCCACCTCAACCCTCAACATCTGGTCGATTAAGTAGCTTGAGCGGAATGTTCCGACCTGGTTCAACACTTCGAGGGTCGTTTTCGAGTCGAAGGAGCAGAGCTAGCACGCAGGAAGCTTCGGTTTATACACCTTCGGCTACGCATGACTCGGCGGAGGACTTGAGACTAGCTATTCTGCAGCAAGAGCAGGATGGGTTAGAGAACGTGAGGGCGTGTTGTGATGGTAAGTCTCGAAGTCCAAATCGCAATCCCAAAAGTAATTGCAGAAACCGCTGAATTACACGATTGCTAACTCTCACCCAGGCAAACACGACGTCGGCTCCCTCTCGCGTCAAGGCCGCTACGGCAGCCATACGAGCCGCCACTCTTTCGGCAACACCCCAACCCCTCACTCACGCACAAATCCACATGGCCCAGGGGCGCAGAACCAAAGCCTTAGCCCCCAGCAACACGAGCTGGAAGCCACGAACTCAGGTGCCGGTCATTAAAACCTCCTCTACCCAACTTCCTATGTTTTCCCTTTTCTTCCCGCTTTTGATGTTGCATCATAAAACATCAAACTACAGTCATTTGAAACTGATGATCTTTTCTCCTAGCCGTACAAATTGACGCTTCTGCTATCTTTGCAGTCCCATTTCCATGTTTAATATTGCAGCTTCTGTTTCCGTGCGAGTTTCTTCCTCTCCTTTGCCCTCACCACTCACTTGACCTCGCGATGCTTCTGGATCTGGCGGCTTGGGCGGAGGAGCTCGGCGTGGCGTTTTTGGGGTGGGCTATTTGGACTGGGTTGGAGCTGGGCTTTGGGTCTGGGTCGGAGGGCTTCGGGTCGGAGCTGGGGGTTGACTAGGCGGAGAAATGAGAGAGATGTTGTCTATAACGAAAGCTTTTCCTTTTCTTTCTCAATTCCATTTTCTTGTTCTCTTTTTTGAACATTAAAACCCCCTTTTCGGGCCTGAAAACCCACACACGAGTCTTGCTGTTCGCACCTTTCTTTCCTTTCCCCCATTTTTTCATGTTCCCGGGTTCCTGATGTATCTTCATAGTGTGCCTGCACCCCTTTTCTGTTTGAGTCTAATGTCTTATTTTTGCCGAATCGTGGGCTGTATCTTGGAACAACCCGCTGCTGCTCTGCCTTGGGAGGGAAGGGGCTAGTAGAATGCTATGTAGGAGGGAAGTATGTTTGCTCTAGCCTGCTGGAGGATGGATTGAAATCAAATATCTAAATTGCGCAAAGGAGAAGGAACCGGATGCCGTGACGTGTGATTTTTGATTGTGGTTGAATATACACTCAGGTCCCGCCAAGGGCTAGTCATGCGACGAGTACGGCGGAAGCTCAGTGGAGTCCTGGAAGGACCTGGCAGCGCGAGAGCGGCCGCAGTCTGAGTTTCGCTACTACGTTGCGCATAACGCTCTGCCCCGGATCTCAGGCTCCCCCAGATGTGGAAAGTGACAGTTGGGGTTGGAAAAGGGTTTACCATGGAAGGAGCTGGGTGGAACGGGTGAGTCGGACCAGGTCTTCATAAGACCGGCGAGTCCGAGCGAATCGGAGCCTCATGCCTTTCCTGCGAGCCAGAGCACATTATCCCTTGGTCCCTAGTTGCTCCCAGCACCAACAACTACACAAAACTGCATAAGTACCTCCTCCTACGATCGCAATATCTCTGTATACTGTGATGGCTTTGATGTAACTAAGATAAAATTAATACATAGGCAATGTCAACAAAGTAATAAAAAGAGCACATGTGTTTATACAGGTTCGTAGTATCTATACTGATGTCGTCTTCCTCTATGCGTCCAAAATATCCATCGGTTGGCAATTACCCAAACCCAAAAGATCCAAAAACACTCCACCCAACTCCAAAATATGCCATTCAAACCCCCCTCACCCAAGCTGAACCGTCTCTTTCAATAATGCCCATCCCGAGGTCGGCTGCGCACCAGTCATTTTATCTCACTATCCGACTGCAATCGCGATTTCACAGCACCTGTTTTCCGCTTCTTAAACACGTGATTTCGCACAACCAACAAAGGTCGTCTCACCGAACCCCCACCCACACGTCTTACTATACGCCTCGCCACGCGCTTGATGCGTATCCTCACGGGCATATCCACCCGTCGCTTATTCAACCCGTCAGGTTTCTTCGCATGGGAAACTGGATCAGCGCGCCTCTCAGCCTGCACGCGACGGACGGCTTGCTTGACTCCCTTCGGCCGCTGTTGCTTAGGTGCGAATTGGTTGATCACTTGCATAATCTCGTTGCCCAGTTTGTGCGTCCGCATTGCTTGATAGGCAATTCTGAACCGGCAAAGTCTGATCCAGTGTATGAAGCGTAGGTTAATGGCTTCTTCCTTCTCTGCAGGGGTGCCGTCTTCATCTCGTTCATGCTTCAACTCGCGGCGGAACGGCTTGCGGGACTGCTGGAGATTGCGGATGAATATCTTGTCGAGGCGCATGTCTTTCTCCAGCACGGTGTCCACGACCCATTTGATACCGTTGAGGTTCCTCATGAGTGCGTAGCCACGGAGGAAAACCGTCATTGCGGTGATATCGAGCGGCATATCACGAGCCCATTTGGAAACATAGACCTCCGAGAGCAGTTGAATGGCTTGTCTCGGTTTGAGCCGATTAAGGAGATGGTTTGCGGCGGATACAGCGATGTAGTGTTTCGGCGGGAGTTTGTGTTCCTCCATGGCACGGTAGCTGTCCATAACAGCTGCGTGGATCTCTTCTGGTTCCGATTTTGAATTCGCCATGTGATGGAATAGTAGCGGCGCGGAAGCTCGTTGGACATCCAAGCCGAGCTTCTTTGCACGCCGAATAACCTCCATGGATGCAGCGGGGTCGCCTTGATTCATTCGTAAGCCAGCTTCTACGGCGACTTCCATCGCCACGTCGTAATCAGCGAGTCCGGCATCAAGCGATTTTTTGTACGCGTCCAAAATTGCTTCATTTCTGCCTTGCACCAGTGCGAGTTTCATGCCCATTTCTGATAGGATACTTTTACGGTGCGACAAAGCCGGTGCCTTTTCGGACCAACGCTGCACCATCTCTAAATTTCGCTCTAGATCTGGGTCGACCCCAGATTTATCTTGATAGTTTGGCGGAATGCTGAGTTCGAATGCGATGGAATCCTTCACTACTGAATAAAGCTCCTTGGAGAGAAGATGTTCATCGTGCTGATATATTCTGATCGCCATCCCCATAATGATTTTTTGCTTCGGTCGGTGTTCAAGTAAGAAGCGCTTGACCATGTTGAAAACTGACCACCCATTGATCTGGAGATCGAATCCCATACTGCGTAAATCGCACATCCAATCAGGAAAGGCGCTAACGCGAAAATCTTTGATCAGAGCTTGAAGGACATAATCCATCGTCATTTGATTTGGGACAATACGGTACGTCTCAATGGCACGGATAACGAATCTTTGTACTTGCCGCGAGTCGTGATGTCTGCAATACTCTCGAAGTATTGGGTTGAAGTACCTCGAGCAAAAATTCGAAGCCACAGATAGGACACCATGCTCATGTCCTTGTTCCAAAAGCAAATCAACCGCGGGCCAATTGAAGTTCACTGCGTGCGCCAACATGGCATTTCCAAGAGTATTCAAATCTTGTTTGGAGCTTTTCAAGGATGTGTCAGAGGATGCCATCAACTTCTGGTCAACAAGTCCAGCCTCCGCCCGGATGTAGAGCATGTCGTCGTTGAGCTTTAATGGAGGGCCTTGGTGTCCCCCGTGAGCTAAGATGCTGCGCAGTATATACTCGACAGTATTCATGTTTTTTGTTTCTTTCCAGCAGCGGCGAAGGAGCGTCCGCTGAGCCTCAAGACACTTATGGTAGCAGTTTTCATTGTCTTGGATTTTTCCAGCCAGTGAACCAATCGATTGAGCCGCAGAGGAATAAGGAGCAGCTTCGGCCATGGCGAGACAGATATTGGGAAGAATATCCTCGGAAAAGGCCAAGGAACTTTCCCACTCGTAGAGGAGATCTCGGTGTTTTTGATAGACATTCAAAAGTGTTCGATAGTCCTTCTCCGCGGCAAGCGAGCGGATTATTTGTGCGACGATCAGTACATCTGGTTTTGCGATCTCTTGGGCCCATTGAGATAAATTCTTAACGGTTTTTATTAAGTCGAGCTTCAAAGCAAGTTGTGTAAGGCGCTGGGACAGGGTCAAGCTTTGGGCACTGGCATCGTTCGGGTGGATGGCAAGGACGAAGACGTTGGCGGCATCCTCGATTCGACTTTCTTCCATAAGCTTCGTGCACTTTAGGTGGACCCGAGACTCCCAACATTTCTCGTAGTGGCTCATAGTGAGTATGTCTTGCAACAATCGACCGAAACGCTGGCGTTCTAAAAAATCCTCAAGAATACCATCGAGTAGTTCCTCGATAGAGCCACAGTTGTCGAACCCTGCTCCTTGGCCGATAGTTCTAGAAAACAGGAGCAAAGCGCTCTTCTCCCGGGATGTCCTTAAAAGCTCTAAAAAGGTCTTCTGGACAGAATTGACGCAAAAATCAGAAACCTGGTTCCATGATTGCAGTCTCTGAAATAAAGAGAGCACTACTCCTGGCAGAACAGAATCGGTTGCGAACTGTAATAATACAGTGGCTATATCAGCAATACGGGAACCCGCAACCTTGAGGGCCGGCGGGAAGCTCTGAAGGAAAAAGAGAGCTACTTCATCAAGGTTCTCGTTTTTCAACTTTTCGCAAAAGGTTGAGTATAATACGTCATCCTTGCAACGAAGCGGAGGGAGATGTATGTTCTTATTGACGATGGCGTAGTTGAGATAAAACGCTTCTAAGGCCTTTCCAGGAGTCTTGGCTCCCTTGAGTTTTCTGATCAGCTTTTTTTTTGAGACTTGCTGTGACGCTGCACTTCTTGCCATGGCAAATCCAGCAACAGGCAATGTTCCAGATTCCTGGGATGAAATGTGAGATTCTGTGCTTCTCGAAGAGAGATTCGTGTTTTGGATCGACCAAGTAGCTTGTTCGCCCTCTGCTTTTATGATTTCATCTCTAATCGTCAAATCTGGTATCCTTGCCTTCACTGAAATTTCGGGTTTCCTAGTAATCTCCACGGGCTTTAAAGATTTGAACGTCTCTTTCACAGGGGTCTTTGAGCTCATGTCGGCCATCACACTACCAATGATGGAATGAGAGACCATCACTCTTCGTATGGTTGCCTTAACAGAGTTCTGTGGCATCTCGCTTCTGTGGTTGCCATGGTTCGGAGTAATATGTGCGGGTCGCTCGAGCGGCCGCGATGAATCCTCTGGAGGTAGTGAATCCCCAACATGGTCATACAGTTCTTTCCTATGGGCTCTAGTGATAGCCTCCAACTTCCTGGGTTCTGGGTTCTTTTGCTGCGAAGATGGGGTCGATTCCTGCTCTTTCCGAGGTTCTGTATATCTCAATCGCCACGACTTGGACACTGTGGCATTGTGACCGACATCCTCCGGTGCATAAAAAGAAATCCCCAAATTCTGTGCTTTCATGTAAGTTGAACTCGTAAAATCCTTCATGTTTCCTGGTAATTTTTCCGCATCTTCCGCGTCGTTCTCTGGTACCTCATCGTCCGGCATACGAATACGCCGCCTCCTCCGCCGCCGATGTGTTGCCTTCTCATATGCCCTATCAATCTCCCCGCCCGACATCGGATGCCTTTTTGGCTGCATCCATTCGCAATGATCCTCTAGACGCATGGCATCAGCAGCTGCAGCTTCGGCAAGCGCTAGGGCGTGGATATTTCGGGTGTGTGCTTTGACAATTCGGCCATTGTCGACTATCCTTTGCAGGATGCAAATCTGTCTCCGCCGCTCTTCGGCCAGAAGAACCGATGCTCCTGCTGTAACTCCTAGAGAGCCGTATAGGGCAGCTTGTCGAAGAGCTGAGAGAGCGCCCGCGGATGGTGCCCGTGGGCCATTTGTGGGCATTGTGGTAGGGAGAGAAACAACAACGTTCTCTGCTGCTCATGATTGAGGCCATGAGAGCATTGCAGCAGCCGTCAATGGATGGCTCGGAAGGATGAGGTTGGTGGAAGGGTACCTTGGGCCTGAGCAGAGGTCGAACCACGCCATCAAAGAAATGACCCGTGCTTCATTGTCTTGGCATGATCTAACGACTTTTTTCTGTGCGCCACAAAATACATACAGACCAAATTGGAATCTCTCTGGTTTGACGTCTGGAATTCAATAAGTCCATCTTGCCCTCAATACATAATGTTATTACAATGCCACCAGCTAAAACGGAAGCCTTCCACAATATAATTTAAGTATTTTCTATGTATATTTTAGGGCTGAAGCAGTAGTATTTTGGCAGCTGCAAATGCACAACCCTATTCTAAGAAAAGTAAAGCCTTGAATGCCGTGGTGGAAGTTGATTCCAGATAGCAACCGAGTCGAGAGCAGTTGGCAGCTCTACAGCAAAGCCTTAAGCAATGAGCAGTGCTGATTTAAGGAGAAATCACTTGCAGCATTGCCACGCAGTAAAACACCAATCGGTCTCTCTCTGGCTATAATAGTGAGCTGCAACACGCTCGGGCAATCTTCCGTAACAAATGACGACGATTATTTTCTTCCCTGAAAACTTGGTCGATATTAAGCCGCCTCAATGGCTAGGATCACTGCGCTATACCCCCAACTGTGATGACCATTAGAGTACGCCTTACTATGCACGATACGGCAATTTGCTCGAAGCAGGAGAGTTTCGAGACCGTGGTGCCCGCGATGGTGTACCGTTTGCACTTTAATGTCCTTTGTTAAGGAAGACGTTCCGGGAACGTGGAGAATAATGAGATGCAAGATACTCTTGCACTCTTGCGTCCAAGGGAAATTTATCCATGTCTGGTAGCGCGAACAAAAGCTTCCGGAAGTTCTGTAGATTCATGGTCACTTGAAAGTCAGTTCACCATCACTAAGAGTTAACAAGGTGGTGAATGGCAGTGTTCCCGGGCGTGCGTGCCAAGCGTAGCTCCTGACACTCCGGAGGCAAAGAGAGCCCTCATGCGAGTTGAATCTTCCTTTATGACATGTCAGTTGGGATTTGTGCCTCGGTTGGCAGTAGCTGACAGCTGTCGCTGTCGCTCGCACCATTCACGAAAAGACACAGATTCTGTAACTCGGATATTAAGAACCCTGAAGTCTGGATATGATCTATCATTGTGCTAATGTATGAGATCTAGCTGTATGGTGGATGGTGGATGATTTTTGTATTTTGAAGTCAATTTACAAAAGGAACTTTGAAGTAGGATACTTACAGTAGGTAGCCAGTATCGGTTATGTTACTTGAAGAGACTATGGTCAAGATAGGACTCTGCGTAAAGCGTCTTTGATTCTAGGGATCGATAGAACTAGGTCAGGAGAGGACGAGTAAAAGAAAGACGCTCTCTTTCCACAACACTTTTCATTATACTTAAGGATGCCAGAATCACTATATTAACCACGGGGGGTCACAATCAACTGAAGCAACATCCACTCAGCGGGTTAGAGTATGTGATCTTTCGTTAGGAGTCCCGGAAATTGTTGTCTACGTTTGCCGTCGTTAAACACAGTCACTTGCTGATATTTTGACCGTGTTTTGAAAATTGTGGGTCACTTCAAAGCCGAAGGCACCAACTCCACGAGCGCCATGTGTAAATATAGTTTCGTCGCTCGAGGCCGATTGGCAGGAAGGATCCTCAAAGCACCTCTCAAGCTTCCAGAAGCTACGGGAAGAGATGGTGATGAGCATGGTATGCAGGGCCAAATCGAAGAGGCTTTTGCCAGCGCCTGAAGGAGTTCCCAAGCTCTAGAGTATAATCCAGTTAGCCTAGTACCCAAACTCAGGAGACGCGGCCGCATTTCATGTCCAACTGACACATGTACAAAGGTCCCCATCGACACGGTACGACGGATAGTAGCTCGATCTCCAGCAATGGATATCCGGGAGACCGTTCCGCGACGGCAGTCAACCCCGTGCCTTACGACAGTATGGCAGACGGGTCGAGATGGCGCTCCTCAAAACTCAGGGCATCATCTACAGCTGTGGCATCCAGAGGCTGCTGATACCGAAGAAAGAGGTGGTGGCGATGTCATTGCGGACATCGGGTCCGTACGTGAGAACTTGCGTCCAGAAGAGACGAGCTTTTCGAACATCCAGAAACGCAAGGACGGGAAGAATTACCGAGTTCGCAGAAGGTGAAAGCATGTCTGGTGATCGTATTGACACGGTTGAAGGAGTGGTGAGTGATTGGGACGACTTTGTACGACTCGACGGCGGAATAGCCACTCTGCGCATACTATAGCTCCAGCGATGGTGATGAGAGGACGCTGAGAGCGTAATTGGGATCTCATCACGTGAATTGGGAAAATGCAGGTGGCGCGTTCATGCGAACCCACCGGAGACGCTTCCGGTCCCCTTGTCCACAAGTCCACAGCCGCTCAAGAGGCCTCCACTAAAGGTACAAGGTGTGTGCTGCAGAATGCCTCCCTCAGTAACCCCGCGATCGTTGTAAAGGCAGCAAATGCGGTCATACCACTCCATTGCAGAGATAAATTTGAGAGTACGTCGCATATCTGCCTCGAGCTGTGGACAATCCAACAAAACAAGCCCACCCGCTAAATTTCAATCTTCTCAGTCCTCCGGAATGCTCATCCGCACCTGCTGACTACATCTCGCATGTGGCTTTCATCCTACCAATATTACCGGATTGAAGCACTCGCATGACCTTCTTCAACGTCAAGCATAGCCATATATGTGCTTCAGTTTACCTATATCACGAAGAGCCTCTCTCACGGATGAACGTGAATCGTGAGACGTAGAAATAAGGCGTTGATGGCGATATACCAGAGCAGACATCGGAATCTAGTTACTGATACCACGCGACGGTTCAGCTTGGAGTAGTTCAAGTTGTAAACATAGCGAGGGTCGGCCATTCTTCACTATTTCGGCACGCGATCTAGGTAGATACCGGGAGTGTGCTTGGAGATCGATGACCCAGCATTTGCCAAGGGAATATTAACGACTGCTGTTGCTGCTGGCTCTTTGTGGATACTGACAGGCTGAGATGCTCGTTGGCTCGGAAGTTATAAGCGCGTCGCGGTGCTGGAAGATAGTAGTCTTGAATACCGTGGTGACTCTGAGGGCATTCTGTCATTAGCGTCCAGAGCGAGTAAGCTGGAGCTCGGGAGGTCTTCCCGCAATATCAACCAAGTGGGTGATGGGATCATGGAGACATGTCCGACTCCCCTAACCTGCATTGACCGAAGTTGTTATCCAATTTTCGCTTTGCCTCACGCCCTCATCGCGCACATTTTGCTACATCCCACCAACGAACCCGCTGTGTGCGCCACAACTATCAGTGCTGCTGCCACCGAACGATATTGACCCTTCGCCTTCTGTCAAGACCCTGCATTGCCGCAGTTCGGTCGTTTCCTCCGTTGATAAAAACGATCGTGTCGCAACTTTGTCGTCGGGCTCCGCCTTGTGTAGGACTTCTTCAGCGCCTACGCTCGCAAATTATAGAGCTTCTACCGCGTCAAAGCTCTTTTTTTTTTTCCATAGGTCTCATGAAACCACAGCTGAGGCCGGGACCATTTCATCATGGCTAGCAACTTCGAATCCCCTGGTATGGGTCGAGGTATGGCCTCGAGTCTTCCCGACAGTAACCAACGGCGAGAGAGGGCAGCAATCGCCGCACAGGCCTGCGAGACATGCCGTTCAAGAAAGTCGAAGTGTGACGAGCAGCGTCCAAAGTGCGGGTTATGTCAGCGCCTCAACGTCGAATGCAAGTACCGGGAGCCTCAGCCCACCAAGTAAGTACGGGTTTCTCGCCATTCTTTCCAAAAATGGCTGGTCCTGGTCACGTTAGATCACTCTGACCTTTGAACAGGAAGGATAAGACCATAGTGTTTATTCTTGATGGTATCAATCGCCTGGAGAATAAAATCGACATCATCGGGAGGCACGTTACTCCTAGCTTGTTCGATCAATCCATAATATCTCCCACCAACCAGCCATCTTCCTCGACCAGTAACATTATATCACCTTCCTCGAGTGATGTCTTTCCAAGTTTAAGAAGGATTAACTCGGCTAGGATTCCGCTAGAGGTTTCTAGAGGCTACAGGAACCTCACTACACCTCACAAAGTTCTACTATGGCCGGCGATATCCATGGAGATGTCTGCAAAGCGTGTGGGTGGCCTCAACGACCTTCAATCCATTCTGGAGACAGGAACCCCATGGATATTGCGCCAAGAACTTATCAAGCATCCAGAAATTCTTCCTTGCGACAGGCTTCTAGAGAGCAAGCCGGCGTTGAAAATGGGATATTCAGATAGTGCGGCTAAAGTAATCTTTCCGGAATTGACGACAGACGTGATGAGAAAGTACACTCGATGTTACTTTTCCACTTTCAACAACGTATTCCCAATCCTGGACCAAGATAATTTTTACGCCAATATTCTTCAGGTTGTAGCCAGTCAAGGGTTCGGAGACGGCGATTTCCCATCCATTATTGCTTTTCTCGTCTTCGCGCTCGGAAGTGTTGCAGAAGAAGGTTGCTACGGGATTCCCATAAAAATTCACAGTGGAATTCGCGGAGGTTCCGCGGAGCGACCTCCCGGACTCGAGTTATTCAACGAAGCTCGACGGCGTTTAGGATTTGTTATGACTCAATGTAACGTTGAAAATATCCAGTGTCTTCTATTAGCATCGTTAGTGTTTCATCAGGTCCCACTTCTGAGATATCGTGGGCATACTGATACCGACTTTTCAGGATTTACTATGAGGCATGTGCACGGCATCCAGTAAGCTATGCATCCCGTACATTTCTTCCTCCCCCCTCCTAAAACGCATGTCGTCCCTTGTTCAGCGCCACCACTGAACCTTTTTTTTAGGATTTTTGGCGATGCACCACAAACGCTGCGACGGCTCTTCAGGTTCTCCTCCGGTGGTGCGTATTCGTGACGCTTCGTGCCTAAGACTATCAGCTGACTTGATATAGCGAACAAATAGAATGGAACAGTCCCAGAGGATTCGCGATTAAAAGAGTCTTCTGGACTTGTAACATGATCGAAAAGTAAGTTACCTGCAATCACTCCACCCTAATAATATTCCTTTGCCATCTCAACGCTGATCCAACTTATCCCAGCTGGTACCACATAGACCTCGACCTCCCACGAACTGGAATATGCGACCACGAAGACACAGTACCTCTACCAAGCGATTCGGTCATGATTAGCCCGGAACAGCAGCACAACCTGATGCACTTCTCGGCTATGATATCTCTCCGGCGGCTGATCACTCGCATCCATTCGACCATCTTCGAAGGTAAGCATCGTCCCGTTTCCGTGTTGGTGAGAGCTTCTATCACCGCACCACTTCAATCTGAACATTTTAATTTTAATTTTCGCGTATCTACTACGGAGTATACTCCGTAGCAGCCGAGTTTCGGTGGTGGTCCGGAATGATATAGCAGCACCGAACTAACGCATGTACTGATCTTTCTCTCAGCTACTAACTATACGGCTGAAACCTCAGATGAATATGGTGGGCCCCCCATTCCTGTCATCAACGAGCTGGTGCGCCAGCTCGACTCCTGGCGCGCACTGCTGCCAACAGCCCTTCAATGGAGCGACGACGACAGGTTCGCGCACCCAAACGCGCCGAACCTCTACCTGCCGCCCGCGTCATCGCCCCTATTCGCCTTGACGCAGGAGTCGCTACGGGGGGAGTCGTCACAGAGCGCCATCCTCTACATTCTCACCGCGCAGTTGCGCTCGCGGTACTACTATGCCCGCTTCATAATATACCGGCCATTCATCTTCAAGGCTCTGCACTACCCAGACCACATGTCGTCCGAAGACCGCCAGCTCGCCGCACGTTGTCTGCAGAGCGCGCTGCTCTGGCCCATCGCCATGTATCCGTGTAAAGACCGCAAGCGCCTCGTCCCCATGCTTTTTGCGTGGACGCAGAATTTCCTCGGCATGCTGCTCATCCTGCGCATGATCACTGTTAGTGAATGCATGGATTCGATCGCGTCGCAGTATCTGGATGAGACGGAGATCAAAGATACGGTTATGCTGCTTTTGAGCTGGATGAAGGATGTGAAAGAGGTCGATGGCATCGCGGATTGGAGCTGGCCTATTCTCCAGTCGCTTTACAGCGAAGTCCCAGGGATTAATGATCCTTAATCAAGGGCGCACGTCCCTTGACCTTGCTGGAGAAGAACTGGCCAGTGGTGCTTGTTTCACAATTCATTTTGGTCGCGGTGGGACGGACAGCAGGGAGACTGCGGGTGGAGTTCGGACTGGAAAAGAAACGCATCGACTCGAATTTAATTCACGCGAAGTGCGAAAGAGGAAGAAGCCAAATGGCGTTGGGAGATGCACGGGATGGTATTCCCATGATATAAGGATATGGCGTAAATGACTTGTCATGGTAGACGACTGTTGTTTGCTTCGTGTTTATTCTCATCTGGACATTTGCCTCAAAATTTGGATTACACGAACTTTCAAGCATCTTTAGCTTTTGTTTCACGCTTGAAAAGCCAAAATCTCTGTAGACCATGGCAACGGGTAAACCATCATCGAACACGGCACGGCACATGCTAGAAAAGTACGAATGCTCCATCACGCGCGACAAATCTTTCTCACGAGATTTACTACATGGCGAACAGCCAACGCATTCAATCAGGATTCTGCAGACGGGGTGACTGTGGCGTTGGTCGGGTCCGATGTCATATGATACCAGTGTTCATGTATGGGTGCGCGCGAGCACTAGGTTTTCGGTATTGCTATTATGGGGAGGCGGATGGTTTGTATTTTTTCAAGGGAGAGCTAGTGCAATGTTGGAGTATGGTAGGTGTGCGTAGTATATAGGTGTAGATAGGTAATAAATGCGGATATTTTGAACATGAAGATGGATGTAGTGGGCTTGGTAGGTGATCGTATTGTGTGCGCTATGTAGCGGGTGCAGTGGAGAATGAATTGTTGGAAATAGAGTTGAAGGGTGCTGAAGATTTATGAAACAATTGAGTATCGGATAATTGTGATGAGTTCTTGCGGCCATTTTATTGAATATCGAGTGTTCAGAATGAAAGTGCATGCTATGGTTCCTATGTCCCACGCCAGGCCAAAACGGGGTGAAATGTGACCTGCCGGAAAAGAGTCAAAACTTAAGCAGAGGACTCGAAAAGATAGGATCATGACCGGTTTGCATTCTGGAATAGCATAGGTGTTCGTTGGGAAGATATTAGTAGGTTATCGTTGCTTTGGAGCAATCAAGCCAATATAGAACACCGCAAAAAAAGGGTTCTTTGAAGATTTAGGTGCCACGCTAGAGTCCTCCTGCCGCAATTAAAGAAGTAATAAATGAAACGCTCTGAATTCAGACTAGTTCGCTTCACACGGCTACGTAAATGCAATATTTCAGAGCGCAGCGGGCCTTGAAGTGTTTGCCAATGCCAAAAGCATCGTGAGTGGCATCCAAATGGTCGAGCATCAGATGATCGTGATGACCTCTGGATCGTGTTTTTGGAAGATGTGAGAAGCTCCCCGTTCGAGCTTGAACTTACCCACGTGGCGACACTGTCCTTTTCCTTTTCTGGTGCGCTCGAGGAGAATTCTTTCATAACTAAGTTTACGGTCGTTTTGCCGTTCGTGACCAACAATGCAAAAACGAAGTCGTCCCATTCTTTTGGGTTTGGGTGGCCAGTATCTGCGAAACCGACGATTTGGTTTATCTCTTATCGACGTTTGAAATTGTGTAGTGATATATAGGCAGGCTTTGTCAAAGAACCAGCGAAGCCTACGAGAAATCTTGATAAGTCCACTTCCCACCTGACTGACTGAACTGATCCTGGCCAGAGACGACTGCGAAAGCCTTCGATATCTCAATACGGGGGGGTTGATTCACGACCGGTCCTCATTTCTCCACGCGGTTCGTCCGACTATTGAACATTAAGACGATAAGGGAGCCCGGTATGTGCTTGCGACCATCCCAGTCGACATTGCCACAAGAGGCTGAAAATGAGATCTTGCCTTCAAAGACTGGCCGGATAACCGTCTCTCAGAAAGGAAGAAATTCCATTACAATCCCATATACGGCTGGTAATGTAACCCTTGGAACCGTGAGCCAATGCTGAGACTAATTCATCATCATATCGTACCAGATTGTTTAGAGCTCTTGGGGGCGTCATTCGCGTAGTAATGGAGCTGCGTGGAATGGTGGGACGAAACTGCTTACTACTATGGCCCAAATGTGGGTTATTATCCTCCGATAAAATGCATGAATTGCACTCGAAGTGAAGCATATCCTTGGTGAAATGGATGATTCTGCATGAAAGTGTCTGTCCTTGAAACATCCACCCTCGGCTATCTCAGAGCGATCCATGGATATCGCGCCGAGGATCGTTGCCGCAGAGGTGTTTTAGCTTATTTTGTATGCACAAATGCAAACTGCCGTTTTCCATGCCCATTTTATGAGCACCTGATAGAGATATCGATTGCAACTTGGAAGCGCTGATGAATGAAGTATTGGGAAACCTGCATCGAATAGTCAGGCAGTTGATTTCCCGACTGTGCAGGAATCCGTCGTAGGAACTCTCCGCAGAGGTTGGGCTGATGGTAACATCGGCTTGGCGATAACCATCTTTCATCTTTGCCGACTCATTCTCCTAATCCTCTGGACCATCTTGAACTCTGTATAGCGTGTCGACCATCGGAAAAGGTTCAGCAAGCCGGCAAATCCTCAGCAAGTCAGCAAATCATCGGCACATTCGGTCAAGCTCCACACGCTCTTCTCAATATCAGAATTTGCTACAGCATCAAAGAGTCCCAAATTAATGAAAAACATAGCCGTTTCCTCAGGTAACTTCACAGATATATACAAGGTAGGAAACAACACTTGCAGTTAGATCAAACTGGCTCCTCATCCCCAACGGACTCTTCATCCCAAACGGGCTCGTCGTCTCAAAGGGCTTCTCGTCCCAAGCTGGCCTTCCGTCCCAACCTTGCGCACGGTGGAGAGAAATGCGGCGGAGCAGACGAAGCGGCTGCGGCGGCGGCGGGCGGGGCAGGATGGTGGGCAGGACCAGGTGCTGGAGCTGGCGGCGGCGATGCGCTTCTTCGGAGAGGCGGTGCTGCGTGTGGGCGAGCAGATTGGCGCGGCGAAGCAGGGCGTTATTGAGTGCACGCTGGGGAGTACGGGGGCCGGCGTGACGAGTGGGTTTAGGAGGAGTGAACGGTTTGGACGGTGATTTCGTTCGTGAGTTTTTATGGGGCAGATAACGATACCAGATGTTTGGGACTCTAAAATATAATAGGTACCAATGGCATGCCGGCATGAATATTGAAGCCGGCCTAGAGATACATGAATAGTTTGGAAGCTATGGACCAGCTTTTGCCTCTCCATCACACCCGTAGCGAACCCCAAATTTACCCCTGACGCCCAAGCTTTCTCAATCCGCACCACCACGGACGAAACTTGGGCTCCGGGAAGTCCAATCAATATCTGTCAATGCGGGCCTATTACATTGGGCATTAGCATCGTCTAACTAGCCAGCTTAGCCGTCGTCCAAATAAATCGCAGCGGTAGGCGTTGGCGAAATGGAAATGAACGCTGGTTCTCGAGCCAATCTTCTCACCCTAGTCGCTCCTTGACACAATGCGTTTTCCGTGCGCCGGACGAGAGCTGAGACGGAAGCGGCGGGAGACGGTAACCCTGAAACGAGTCGACCCGCTACGTATCAGCTTACAGAGCTGGGGACTTTCAAGGGAGAGAAGCTGTACGAGGATCCTAAGAGCTGCTTCCACCGCTTCTCTATCGATCTTCCCTTCTCAGAGCTTGAGGCGAGATAGGAACACACGAATCCGGGACTTTGCTTTGGGGAGGTAAAAGACGCGACTAATGTCTTCGTCGTGCCGTCGAAGACGCAGAGTATGCGTATTATTTTCTACTCATACAACGGCTTCTCAGTCGGCACTGATATAGACGCTTGGTGTAGCTCTATGCTCTAGAACGATATACTACGGATATTAATAAGGGCCTGTAAATAAGAGTACCATACAAGGCAGGTGAGATTTAACGAGGGTGAAATAAAGGGAGAAGGTATCCACAGGATTCTCTTGGAAGAATTTGAATACTCCAGCGTGATCAATTTTGTAGGAGGCAATTGCCGAGTGCAATACCAACCAGGCTTCAGCCAATAATAGATATACTTGGATTATCTATATCTTCTAGCCGTACTTATAGTATTTGAGAACTTCTAGTGCCCGTACTAATACTGGCTACGTATTAAGGCCTTGGACTTCTATATATATTAGGAATAGGGTTACAGTCTCTACCTTTACTAGTCTATTATAGAGAGAAGCCGCCGTTATTGCACTTCTCGAATGCCTTCAAGATGCCGGGCACGTCGTCTCTCTTTCCTCTAAGCGGAATGACAGTGCACTCTTTTCCCGCCTGCGTTTCGCGGACGACAACCTACTCAGTTCCATATAACGCAGTTGTGCACCATACCAGGAGCGCAAACACAAATCTCAACACCAACACGGCCCACGCACTTCAACACGAGCTCCGGCTGTCGTGCCCGGCTTCGTAACTACCAGAAAGCTGCCATGTCAGATAGGGGCCTCGCTCTTCTCGCCGCCCAAGCGCCTGTAGTTCAGCAGCTGTCCGCACAGCACCTATCCAATCTCTCCAAGATTTATATTCTGTGGCCCGTTCGGCGTTGCGCTCGCTTCGACATTGGGTTCGGCCGAGGGATTTCCTGCCAGGACTGAGCTGATGGCTGCAGTGGTAGCTCCCGTCTTGGTCGAGTGCCCCTCTCCGGGCGCCGTGGCAGTTTCGCCTCCCATCTTGAGCTATCTTCGAGCTTCGAAGTCGAGGCTGATCCGGGCAAGGCCGAGGGACGTAAGCTGAGCGCTGTCAGCGGTATGCGACTCGATAGGCGACCCTACGTTGAGCAGAAGAATCAAACAAGAGCAAAATCGAACATAGAACACAGGACAGAAGGACAGAAGGTCGGAACGAGTGGACTTCGCAAGAAAATCAAAGCAAGAGACGTCAGCCAACGACGCCCCTAGGACCGCGCTAAAACCATCTCAAACATATGCCAAGCCTTAGCCCTATCTTCAAATCTGAAACCGGCCCGCTAGCGTCGTAAACTCGTGGCTCGTGCCCTTGTGTCGATGGATTTCTGTTTCAAAACCACAACACCACGACGACCTCCACTATGACCTCCACTACAGAGCGTTCCCGTGGCTCCCTCTCTACGGCATCGTTTGCGGGAACAGCTACAGCTCGGGATAGTTGGCGACTAGCCGAGATTGTAACATTCGATGCGCTGAGGGGCAGCCGCCGATACCCGGGGAGCTTCTTTTTCTCCATTGATGAATATCTATCGACCGACCCGTCCCAGATGTCTGAATATTTCGTGGGCCTTGAAGGTCTGCACAACGCCTCGGCTACACTTAAGTACCTCTGCACCCTAGTTCCACATCTTATAGTTTAAAGATTTCCAACACTTTTCTACGTTCCTTGATAATAGAGTGAACATTGTCTCTTTGCAATGATCATTAAATCGTTCAATGGCTGCATTTGTTGCTTTTAGTTGACCGGTTGCCTAATCCCTGCAGCTGTGCTGTTTGCCCAGGGCTGCGTCTGAGTTGGCATTCCTTCAGCCTCGTAAATATTCCGGCATCGTTCGCACTTCAACAATCAAACGTTGAAGAGGCTCGAGCCCTCAAGACTCTGAGGTATAACAGTACGCTGATCTACCGTGATCCCAAAGTTCCTAGGGCATGGCGACTAGTTCTACACACAGGCAAGGCAGTATAGATCAGCGAACGCAAGAATGTCTCAGCCTGATCAAGAACGGGTAAGCATTTCAGATTTATCATATTCATTCTGCTAATATCTACTAAATATGGGGCATGAAGGAATAATCAAGCAAATGTTATCATCCTACTCGGACGAACAGGGGCGGGAAAATCGTCCCTATTGGAGGACATCACTGGTGCTGATGGCCATTCGATGGACGCCAAAGGAGACGATATTAGTAAGCGCTCTGAGCCATAGCCATTCAATTCTCATCGCTGAAACATGTCGTCATAGCGACCGAGGAAATCCAGATCGAGTTCACCATGGACGAGAGGCAATACTTTACAATGGACACCCCTGGATTCGATATGGGCAAAGAAGTGGACACATTCTACAAGATTATCCGCGGCATCCAAAACATTCGAGACCACATCCGAACCTGGGGAATCCTCTACGTGACGAAGATCGACTCCCGAATCGAGACGATCGATGAAAAACTGCTCGAATTCATCAGATGTTTCTCTGGAAAGGACTTTGTCCCGAACATTACCTTCGTGACTACACATTGGAATTGGCATCATGAGAAGGAGAAGATGGCGAAGAACAACTGGCTTGAAAAGCGAAAAGAGCTTTGGAGAAGCTATCTGGACAACGGCGCACAATGTACCACCATGGTCGGATGGGCAGCAATGGTGTTGACACCGAAAATTTCCTTCGCTGGTACGACGATCGGGACACAATCGCTCAACGTGCCAAGGGCATGATCTCTCGTCACTATGAGAATGCAAAGCCTCGAACTCCTTTATTTGTGCAGGAACTGAAGGACGGTGTCGCCACGTACGTGACGACAGCCGGATTCTTTCTCGACCCTCCACCACCGCCTACTTATTCGGAGCAACCGGAGTATGGTTCTTTCCACGAAGATCCTGGCGCAAACCGGGATGAGGTGCCTCCAAAATCTCGGGAGTCCTTCTCGGACAGGGCCTCTAATGAGGATGCACAGGAAGAGCGGTCTACAGGTCCACCACCGCAACCTACAGGTTCACTACCGCCGTCACATCAACCCGGAGCCGATGCGCCGAAACCGAAGCCAGACTTCCTCAAAAGCCTTTTTGCTGGCGGATGGGGGGAATGGGCCGAGGTGACTTCCGATGGACCTGCTGTTGGCATACGTAATGGCAAAATCTCCTTCAACGGCATAGCGCTTACCAAGGTGGCATGGCAGGCGCTTTTTTCCGCCTCGCCCGCTCTAAATCATGGCAAGTAATCGATTCTCATGTTGCCGCAGTATTAAAAGCTAACACTTGTATAGATCCGTCGATTGTCAATTTCTTGAATGCCCGCGGAATACCCTCGGACCTGGCATCTCGCAAGACGATGGCTGCTGGTTTGGGTCTTGACCCAAGCATTATTGGAACGAGTGCTGGAAATACTTTACATCTCAATCTCCTTAAGTCCCTTGGCCGCTAGGAGCTATCGAACCTACGAAATTTGTATTGATGAGGTGACATCTTTTGAAAGCAGAATGGGCACATCAAAGGTCAAACTAAATGTTCTGTAACGGCCGACGATATGTTATGATGTTAGGCTAGAATGCTACCTGGTTTTCCTGCCAATGTGCCTTCAGATACGTACCAGTCAAGATAATATGACTGGTCAACTATATTCGAGGTAGATTCTTGTGGCACAGGATAACCCAGCCTTGTTAAGCAACACTGGTGCGTAGAAATCTGAACAAAAGTGAACTGCGAGCCCTGTGATTGGAGTTAATCCTGGAGGCCTAGATGTTGCTTGCCAAGATGTTGCTGTATGCAACCAGAAGTGACCGGTCTCTCGGCGCATGTTGTGCTCTTTTCGGCTTGCTGCAGAAGTTGCTGAGGTTCAAGTCACAGCCTTGTAAGCATGCTGTCTAAACATATCTTCCACCTACCCCGCCGTGGTTCTTCAGCGGACATTTTGCCTTGCCCACGATCAATTGCAGCCTTTCAGGCAATATAGAATGCTACCATGGTTGTACCTTTTGGTTTCTCGATAGGTACGTACTGTCATCGTGGCGTGAATGAAAACTCCCTTGCAGAGGAGACCAAGGCTAACATTATCCCCCGTTAGGAGACTTCATCACGGGCGTCGGAGCTTTCAAAACAGTATGCGTCGCCTTGAAAGAGCATGGTGGGGCTGCGACAGAGTTCCAGGAGGTGTCTAAAGAGCTGGATGGGATCCAAAAAATTATTGGAAACGTGAAAAATATACCTGGTAATGCCTCTACGAATAGCCACGAAGTCACCCAGGTATCGAAGACGCTAGCTGCACAAGCGGATGTATGCTTTATGCTCGTGAAGAGATTCACCGAAAGGCTGAGTCGATACGATCCTACACTCGGTGCGAAAGCCCCGCAACGGTATACGCGCGGGACGTGGTCCAAGACGGCCTGGGCGCTATTCTTCTCGCCGGAGCTGAGGAAATTTCGGCTAGTGATTGGGACTTCTGCTTCGAGCATCACGCTCTCTTTCTGCCATCTCCTCTATCTCCATTCGTAAGTGCTTCTGTCCTCAGATAGGAATGCATGCACACCTGATGTCTAGCGATCAGGCTTGCATCCGAGGGATCGTTGATCGAACAACACAAACAACAAGAACAATCCATTTCAAGCAAATTTACCGCCGTATCCAACCAGCTTGATTCCAACCATGCCGCTTTAAACAGTCAGAATGAAGTTGTCTTGCAAGCCCTGAATAACCTAACCGCCAAGATGGTGGTTTTGGAAAACCAGCAGCTCGACAATCATGAAAAGCTCAAGCAAGCAATGATGCCGGTGGAATCCGACATCCTCAAGCACCTATCTGAGTTATCCTCAAAGTTGGACGAGCTCCTTGGGGAAAGACAGGCAACTAATACCAGATTCTCGAACACTGAGATCGGATTAGCCATGCGTACAAGGGAGCAACAATCGATCTTAGCTATGAGTGACGGGCAGAATGGTGAGTATACTACCTCCAGAAGCTCCAAAGGTTCACAGTGTGACTGAATCTTGGAAAGCAGTCAGGCAACTTACCGATGCGGAATTGCATGCAGTTCTGCGGGCGCGTGCGCGCAAAAGTCTTCTGAAGTTGCACTGGGATTCCTCTATTGTGGATTTGATGAAATTGTTGGATCTGGAGTCGGGTCTCTTCGTCCGAGACCTGTTAGCTCAAGAGTTGGATGTGAATGCCGGCCCGCTTGGCAGTTCTGATCAAAACATAGCTCTCCACAAAGCCCTGATGAGGAGGCTCGCCCAGAATGGCGGAATGGTACCAGAAAATATCTACGATCTGATTCATCTTTAGCCTGCTTCTTAATTTCAATTGGAAGGGCGGGCATGGGGCACTGTTGAAGCTTGGAAGGGATGTGTACTCGCAAGGTCAGACTTTTCCTTATTTTAGGCACCTGGATCTGGGAATTTCTTGCGCGGAAACTAGGAATCTAATAGTTGTGACTGTGGTTCCAAACTCCTCACCATGACGACCACACAAACTTCCAAACGAAATGCTCCAATACCTCCTGTATGTTGCGGACCAATAGCCAGCTTAGAGTTCCGCACTCGGTACTACCTTGAATCTCCTCACAGGCTGCGATAGAGCATCCCTCGTCATCCAGATTAGAACAACTAAGATAACGGCCGAGAAGAGCGACGGCAATGCGTAGACAATGGCCCACCATTTGCCCGACCCGACCTGCTCACTCTGAAACCCGTATACGCCGTTCTTGAACATAAGGTTTGCATACTCGCCGGTATCGATCCCCGTGTTGGTAGACGTCTTCCCCCAGAAGAACCCAAGGCGATACCGCTGGCAACTCCCAGCCCGTCCTCAATCGGATTCCGCGAGTTGTTGAACACGAAGACTTCGCCGATATTGTTCTTCGGCCATATTCAGTAGCGTCTCTAGCGAGCTGTCCGGGTAGTAGCCCTCGGTCAGCAGAGGCCACGAAGCGGCTGCTGCTGTTGCGTGAACCGGCTCGGTCACCAGTCGGCTGACATTATTCACGCTGCCATAGGGCGTGTCATTGTCCATGTCGACATTGCAGGTGACCGCAGAGCTGTTGACAGAGGCATTCCAAGTTGGGCCATTTAAACTCTGGACTGGCTGGTTTGCATGGCTTTTGACTGAGCTAATTACTATGGTAGCTGTATCGATCTCATGGCCGTTAGTACAAGCGCCAGCCGATGGCGCTCCTTGAGTGGCTGGATCGACGGAAAATATTTGCGTGGAGACTGGAGCTGCCTGATTGAACGGTGGCAATGTTTTGGCTTGCGGTAAAGTTGCCATTTGGCTGGCACTGTACGGGGTTTGTGCCCAATTCCTCGACCACTGGAAGCCAGTTAGTATTGTTTGCTTAACGGAAACCAAATTGCTTCAGCGAAGCGTGAATCGGGGACAATCGGGATTCCAACAGCAGTGTGAAAGACAGGAACGCTCGCAATGGCATAGGCGTAGCGCGGGGCAACTGAATCGTAACGCCGGCAATCCACATTGCCGCACGACGTCTCTGCGTTAGCTCTAGCAGGTCAACGACTCAATCCTGATGGACCATTGATGATATCCTGCTAGGTTCCAGGGCTCCACCGCGTGGAGGTGCAGAGGCCGATTTCATGGAGCCTAATACGCCGAATTAAACACCTTATAAAACACAGCTTCCAACCTCAAGTTTCTGCAGTATTTGATTTGGGATTGATCAGGATATATGCACAGCGCATCAATCCAAACGTAGCATAATCCCAACTTTTGAGCGGTGAGGATGGCGTCCCGAGAGGTTGGGGGCATAATATTCGAATGAATCCCCGCCATTCTAGCTTCCAAAGTGGTCCTTTTAATCTTGAGTGGAGCTTGGGATGTTATAGGATTACCTCTACAATAGCTCAAAGCTGTGTATGGCGAACATGATCTCGTACTGTTGACTAGGCGAGGCGGGTCATACACTTCTATACACCGTGCAGGAACGGCCCTCCCCGAACCGAGTTCGTTATTGTCGCGCATTGGGTGACTTTCTTTAAACCCTTCTATACACCTTTCTATAACGCCTAAGATCTGTTCAGATAATGGTGCACTACTTGATCGTCGCCTTTGGATGTTCCCGATTTTAGACGCTGGGTTGTCCTCGTCTGCACATACAAGAATTCGATCCAAGATGAATCACCAAGGCGTCCAGTCGATACTTTGAAGACAAGATATGGTTTGGTAGTCGAGGCTAGTTCTCCAAGTAGAAACAGCACTTGCGCATTGGGGTTTTGGGTGTAATCACATCCGCGAAAAGTGCACATAATTGACAGCCTACCGCTGTGGAGGCTCGAAGCCCACTGAGATCGTCACTGCAGGATGTGTTGCCGATGGCGTAGTGGACGAAGCGCGTTGTGAATGCGAAGGCGGCGGTGCTGTTGGGGGGAAGGTAGGTCAACAGCTAGGCTTTGGTATTGGCCGCAGAGATTTTCGACCGTATTTTCATATTCAACCAGGCTCGGTGTCACCATATTGCTAACTGCTCTTTCATGTCTGAGATGCTCGTAGTCGTAGAAGGTTTTGGTTGTGGCGCCACGAAGGTCTTCAATTCGAAGATTGGATTTGTATGACTGACCGGACTGCCAGCTTGATCAGAAAAGAGCCAGCGAAAGGAAGTCATTATACGTGAAGTAGTAAGAAGTTGACAATGGAGTGATTATTTCACAGAAAGTGGAACTGAAAGCTCATTTACACCTGGCCAGCTGCCTTTCGTTTCTGGTAGAATCGTGCTACCACAAAATCAAATTGTAGATTCACAGGCTCTTCTATCTAGGTAGTCTCTGATCTGATATAGGGACGAATAAATTGGAAAGAATCACAAACTCCATTTCTCGTTGAGGTAGAAAGTATGTCTGGTCTTGTTCATGTTTGCAGATGCAAAAGGTCATTATACTATGCATCGCATCCTGACAAGTCGATCGGCTCTGCGACGCCAAGGTGCGGAAGCGATGCACCGCCTCGCTCTACTGTATCTCCAGAACCTATGGCTTGCAGGCAATCATCTCTGCCAGAGTCGGCAGCTTCCCATTAGCTTCAAATTACCTGCCATACTGCCCACTGTGGGGACAAGGTGGAGGGCGTAGAGAAGGGCGTCGCTCGTGGAAGCCCTGTGGCTCGATGGTCTTAACAGCGTATGCAAATTCTGCCCGGGGATGTCGTCGATGAGGCGGTCTGTTCCAAGTTGAGATAAACCTGTACATTAGTGTGTAATTTGAAGGAATAGGGAGTGTTCCGGATTTGGGCTGAACATCTGCAGAACCTCTGCTTGGGGACACAGATTGCATCTGTATGGAGCGTGTTTTTATGCGGTTTTACACGTGATAAAGGCTTCGAATAGTTCATCAATCGAATTACGATTAGATGAAAGACGAGGATTCTGTGGAATGGATTGGTTTTGATAGCTATTGTTAGGAAAGTCAATCGGTCTGCAGACGGATTGAAGATTGGGCGGATAATCGACCACCTTGGTTCAGCAACCTCATAAAATCCGAAAGACATACACACTGCCGTCTAATGCCAACATCATCTCTCAAGCCCTGCAAGCCCTCATTCTCTCTTCTTTCGGCCATGAAAGTGCCAATATTAAAGAACGGGGACCTTTCAGCGGAATATGTATATTCGTGGGGATGCCAAAAGGTAGAACCGCATACGTTCACGCCTGAAACTCGATCACTCTTTGCTAATTCTAGGTTGAGTGATCTGCCCAATTCAGCCTTTCACAGTATCCGTGACTTTTCCATAGAGAAAGACCTCCTCGCTGTCAAATTTACTCACTCAGCTTTGATCTTCTGGAAGAGGAAGATTGCTATTGCCTTCAATGAAAGCAGAATCTTGCTCAACAACCCGTAAACCCCGTTATTAGAACTCTTGAAGGATAGCGATGAAAATAATGGGCCATCTTCTTACCTATCCATACTTCACGTTCCCAAAAACCTCACTCTTTTATGTTTCGTAGAAGAAAGCAACATGAATCTTCGTATCCTCATCCTTCATCCGGGCATGAAGCAGACGCTCAAATTCATCGCAGAGATCTACTAGATTGGTCCATTTCTTCTCCAGTTGCTGCAGGATGTCTGAACCGTTCTTGCGAAAATGGCTGTTCGAAAAGTGTGCTTGTTCCGCCCATTTCGCTTTCTCGGAGCCTAGCAGAGGCGTTACCAAGAACGCTATACCGCGAATATATTTCCTACAGTAACTCTCCCATATCATCGTGGTTATGGGTGAGTGGAAGCGCCTGATTTTGACTTTCAGCTCCATGAACAACGAGATCGGTGTTGAAATAGGCTGATTACATTTGCACACATTACACCCTCAAGGCTGTGCGCAATGAATATTATCGTCCGATTGGACTAAGATTCTTTGCCTATGGCCTTTCATAGACTCTACCACTTCTGCTTCGAGGCGAGGCGTACTGTCCGAGTGTCTTTCCTCAACGCTGCTAGGCCCGAGGGGGGGTTCCGGGCGTGGGTGGCGATGGAATCGTTTGAAGTTTTTCGTTGCCAGAAATCAACGATACGAGCATTACCGGTTTTCATCATCTCGCGCACGGTCCCACCTCGCGCACGATTTTCCAACAAGCACCAAACTTTCAAAATTATATCAACTCCACCAATATAGCCCTAATGAACTCAGCTCTTGCAGATTTAAACTCGTTGAAACTAGGCGAAACCGCGAATATTACTGCTACTGCAGAAAAATACGGGGTTAATCGTACTACTCTGTCTAAAAGATGGAGGGGTGTACAGGGCTCCAGGGAAGCAGGATATTAAAACCAGCAACTTCTTACCCCCCAGCAAGAGAAAACTCTGGTAGAATGGATAGAAGATCTTAAGGCACAAGGCCTTCTACCTTCCCTTTAAATACTACGCAATCTGGCCAAGGAAATCTGTAGGAAAGAGCCAGGAAAAATATGGCCGCTACGTTTCCTACGTAGGCACAAGATTAACCTTATTTCTAAATAGACTAATAGCATAGATAAGGAGCGGAAACGGGCCGATTTAGCCTTTAAATATACGCTATATTTTAAGTTATTATAGCGTAAAATCGGCCAGTATAATATCTAGCCCTAGTATATATATAATATGGATAAAAAGGGCTTTTTAATTAGTATACTATTAAAAGTAAAAAGGATCTTTTTAAGAAGAAGGTATAAAGACGGAGAAGTCCGGCAAATTATATAGAACGGTAATTAAGAGTAGATTACTGCTATTATATATATATGCGCCGACGGAACTTCCCTTTTACTAGGCCTTATTTATTAAGCCGTTACCGGCAGGATCCAGGACTCTTAGCTATAGAATTTTAACCCGGTAGTATATTAGTGCTTCTTCGCCTTATTAGCTAGTAGGTAGACTAATAAAGATCTTAGCTATTAATAGCTTATACAGATCTTTAATAAGGAGACTAAGATAAAAGCCCGGAGGTAGTAGAGGCTACTAGTACTAAATAGTTATAAATTGTATATTAATGTATAATTTATTAACTATTATAACGCTAATAGAATTCTTTTTACTATTTATTTACTATATTTAATATATACGCTGCAGCCTCTTAATATTACGCTATTTAGGCCTTTATTACAGGCCTACGGCACCGAATTAGGCCATTTTATAGATTAATGCCAAGGATTAAGCTCTATTACTAAAAGGGACTTCTTCCGACTATTCTAAAAGGCCTAGGAGACCTCCTTTACGTCTAAGAATATTACTAGTGGCTTTTAATCCACTGGATTGCACCTATTTAACCCGGAGATTATAATTACTAAGTTCACTGTAAAGCTAGAGGAACGGCCTTTTAGTAGCAAGTTATCCGGCTCGGCTCTTAGCACTAAGAATTGGGCACGTATTAAGAAGCTTCTACGCTAGGTAGTTACGGATATTTATAATAGAAAATTAAGAATACTTAATAGAAGCGTGCAGGCTCTCTATACCAAGAATGTGCTCTTAAAGCTTTAAAATAAGGGCCTTAGGGAGGCTATTATAAATAAAAAGAACCGTAGAAATAGGGGCAAGCCCTTACTCCTAAGCTTATAGTCCTTAGAGGAAGGAGGTGCAATATTCTATAGCCTAAAAAAGGTATAGTAGGCTCGTAACCTGCAGGCTCAAAAAGATCAAGAAGAAGAAGCTGTACGGCTTTAAAAAGAGGAGAATAAGGTGCGCCGAGAAGCCGAGAAGGCTAAGAAGCAACGGCAGCTAGAAGAAAGGAAGCTTACTAGGAGAATTAATAAGGAAATAAGGCTCAAGAAGGATGCGGAGAAGAAGCGGCAAAAGGAAGAGGATTGTATTGCAAAGTAGGCTAATTAGCAGCTTCAAGATGATATCAAATCTACGGAAAGGGGCAAGAAGAGGGCCCTTAGGCCTGCGCCAGTAGTAGAAGTTAATCAGGTTGATAATGTAGATGGCATTGAAGTTGTAGAGGCTCCGGTCACAACTTCTAGCAAAGGGAGGCAACTACGGCTACCGCAGCGCTATCGCGACTCCAAAAACTAGATAGAAAAGCATAATAGGCCTAGTAGATAGCTACACCAAAAAATCTAGCAATTTTATCGATTGTATGTG